>UCOM01004515.1:0-12078 GCA_900474385.1 Ormyrus pomaceus | reverse complement strand
CTGTATTTGTCGCGCTCGCTAGCAGACCAGTCGAGGCTCAGAGATATAGGTATCCGCGCTCGGTGAGGGTACTCATTGGCGTCTAGGGCAAGGGTTGCCTATAGTCAGCCCTATTGATGAGTCTGGTTGACAGCCGTGACTCCTAAGACGAAACGCCTGGCTTCCTCCAGCCTACAATACAAACTATTAACATGAATTTGTAAATTTGTATATAAATTATGTACAATAATCCAAGAAAAATTAATTGTACATAATTTGTATCAATATTATAGAGAATCATTTTTTAATAAAGCCCTTGTATACAACTTGTATTCAAGCTGTAAAAAAATTTTTTCACGTCGTTCGCTTTCTTAGATCCATATGCGGCGGAAAAAAAATTTAAGGCGCACGCCGAAAGGTAAATTTAGCGATTTACGGAGAAGTATCAATAATCCCGTAAAAGGAAGATTCATTGTTATATTCTTCTTTGAACGTCTCCTGCCTTCTTTATCTGTTTTCGTCGCTGCTACACGTTCTTACTATAAAAATAAATTACCTCATGCAAACGTCGTCCTATTGTTGCCTCCTGACAAGACGGAAGCTGCAGGGAGAAAAGCGCGAAAGCACGAAGCCGTCCGATAAATATACAGTCGCGCGATCGAGGAATATTGAGAGAGAGTGAGAGAGAGAGAGAGAGAGAGAGAGAGAAAAAAAAAGGATCGCATAAAAATGACGGTTATATAAGATTTACCAAACAAAAGAGCGGTGAATTTGAAATTCGCGCGCGGAGAGCCGAGAAAAAAAAATTTATGTAACCGAATTCCCGAAAGCGTGAAGCGCGGCTGAAAGCGAAACAAGGATCCGCGCGATGTTAAAAGTCGACGAGAATCGGTGAGCCTACTTGAAATTTACTACTTTGCACAAAGTATTTTATGCCTTGGTTTAAAGTATATATATACTTTCTGCATCAAACCGATCAGACAGAAACTTGACATTATCGAAAACGTACTCTCATATACGTATAGATAAGTACGAACATTAATTCTCCTTCAAAAATATTCCTATCCACAAACTATTACTCTTCTTCCGCTCGCTTCTCTTTGCCAGCACACACACACACACACACACACATCGCAGCCAAGTACCGAAGCCAGACGCGGAGCGGCACAACAAGCCCCCGACTGTTCATTACAAAATAGCCCGTGCACGAGAATCCTCCCGCCCGGCGTGCACTTTGCGCTCTTTGCTTGTCTCTTGATGCGGCGCGTCGCCGCGGGTTTTATCGCTCGTCTCTCTGCGTGCGCATAAATTACGCAACGAGCCGAGCGCAGGGGAATGAATCACGCGAGCCGGCCACCGTGCGATACAATATCCCCCCCCCGGACTCCGTGTCTTGCGCGCGCGCGCGCGCGCATTTTCACTAGAAGCGCGTACGTAGCGCTCGTTTGTCAGCGGTGGCCGGATCCGCTTCGATCGCCGCCCGGGCTTTAATATTTATTCGAGCGCGCGCCGACGCGCATATTTATGACGTCGATTGAAATTTTCTTTGCGCGCGCTCGATTGATCCGCTTTTTTGCGCGTATTCGTTTCGGCGAATTACTTTATGCATAAATGACGGGAGAGCTTCGGACACGCGGGGAAAAAGCTTTCTCGGCGTTGCGTGATTTTTTATTTAATTGGTTCTGCGTTGTTTTGACAATTTAACTTTTGACGTTCAACGCACCGCGAAGCGATTGGAAATGTGTTTATTTTGATATATTTATGTCAGAAAAATTTATATAATAAAAAAAAAGACAAGCTCTCGAGCTTGTCGCCCCTTTCAAAACTAATTCCCAAAGTTTTCGAAAGCCAACGAATTATGATCAAGATAAACAACCGCGTCGATAGTAAACAAAGCTGCAACAAATTACGACGCCCCCCATAAGCTTCCCGAAAGCTCTTCCGGACTCTCCCAAAGAAAAAAGACGTCACCCACTCGCTTCAACATTCATCGTCGATTCGGTATCTCATATTCGGCTGCATTTCCAACGGTAAAAAGAGGCGGCGGCGGCGGCGGCGGAGCGGCGAACCTCGTATCGAATGTCAATGTATTCAAATGGCCCTTGCAGCTGCCGTTTCGCCTCGGCGAAGGAGGTCTCCGTAGCTCGCATACATACATGCATGTACACTCGGTAACCCCTCGAGGAGGAGGCCTCCCGAATACGTCGGTCTTACATATGCAAGCGGAGGAGGACGCGAAATAATCGACTCGGGAGGTAAATCGAAAAAAAAAACGTGGCCCGCGCACGAGGGGAAAACCGTGGTAGCGAGACGTCGAATCGGTTACGTTAACGGAAAGTCCGGGCGTAGAAAGTATCCTGCTATCCTGGATTCGGAGACGAGTCGCGATGAGGTAACGGATACTTTGCCCTTTGGCATTGCTGGGCTTACTTTCTTGCCGAGGAACGAGAGAGACTTTCGGGACGAGGTAAGTTGCGAAAGCAAACGCGCGGATTTGACGGGGTAACAGTTTATTTAATAGTCGATAATCATTCTTTGTTTTGTCAATACCTATATAAAAAACAATTATAAGTTACACTCTTTTTCAGCCTCGTCTCTGCAAAGCTGACACAATCATTACTTAATACATCGCAACGCGAAAACGTCGCAATAATACGCTCCCAAGCCGCTCATTCACAAAATTCCCGCTGTACAATAATAATGCCTCCCGAAAAAAGAATCCTGATTGATAGCCCGGAGGAAGCCGCTTCGGAGCCGCCGCGGAGAGCCGCTTGCGTTCACCGCCGGAGAATGCAACCATTGTAGCCGGGTAATGATTCTAGTTTCAGCTTCGGCAAAGTATTTTAATCAAAGTGTCGTTTGTGGGTGGGAAATAAATGAATCGCCCCGTCCGGCGTCAATGAACGCTGAAACTCGCGACGAGCGCACAAAGATATTCCGCCGAACGCCCGCGCGCTCGATCGCAGCTCGGCGCACTTGGAGGCTGGCGATTGCTCGCCGAGGCTCGCGCGTATTGTGCGTGCGGCTCCTGAGAAAAAGACGGATTTCGTGGGAAATTGCGCAAGGTAAGGGATTGATACACCGGGAGAGTTATGAAATATGATGCGGCGTCGTCTAATGGAAGGAAAATTGTGAAAGTATATGTAGCTTTTGTTGCGTTGAAAACTGGGTTGATGGCGGAGAGATTCGGGAAAAGAGGAGCTACCAGAAACTCATTGTTTCAGTCGGAGTTGGAAGCTAATGATTGTTTTATTGGACAAGCATCTGTTGGAGAATATAATTATATTATTTATGCATTTATGCTAAACTTTGCATCCGAAATGAAGGGTATCGTTAGAACTTAATCTTTCGACCGAAAGAGCTGTGTGTCCCCCAATTATTTTTATAAACTTCCAAAAAAAGTAAGAGCATAAAAATCTCGTAAAATATACAAAAACACGCGCGTTTATTACCACTCAAAAAGAGAAAAATATCATACGGCGGGACAAATACTCGGCAGTCTTCTTAATTAGCGGCAAAGTAACTCAGCGCCGTATAAGTCGTCCCGGCGATTCGGGGCAAAAAACTCTGGTTTTCGCTCGCGGTAAGGTCTCTCTCCTCGCGCGTGGGCGTGAGTCTCCTTTTTGGGGTGCGCCACTCGCGCGAAAGGTTACTGCATTCGCGCGCCGACGGAGATAGAGAGAGAGAGAGAGAGAAGGCACGTAATGCGGAAAATTGCTCACTTAAAATAATTACGTTTTTCGCTGGAAAGTATCCGTGCGAATTTCGATGATTATACATGCACCGCTTTTCGGAACAATATGTGTTTATTTTACGTTTTCTTCGCCCGAGAAAACGAGCCATTGTTCGACGGTTTTAAAGGATCTGTAATTGGGAGAGAGAGAGAGAGAGAGAAGGTTTATCGGCGAGCATTATGCCAATATCGATTTTAGATTTTGAGGACTTCTATATTCTTGGCGCGAGACCGGCGCTTTTTCGGACAGGAAAGTTCAAAGTTAATTTTTATTATTACGCCGTTAATGCATGTGTTTATTTTATGTGATTCGAGGAACGGCCGGGAGAAATTCAAAATATGGATATAATGAATTGGGATTAGCATAAGCGTAATTGCCAATGTGAATAATGGATTGAAATTTTGAGAAAACCTGCTTGACTTGCTGCGGGACAAAGAGCAATTCGCCGAATATTATTAGTCAATGAGAAGTCCATCATTTCTAATATTTTTCACAAGTTGCTCAATTCAAAATACACAAATACAATCTCTTCACATTTTTAGGGTAACTTTTTTTTTTCACAGTTTTAGTACTTCGCTTGACGTCATGAGGGTAACACTACTTGCAAAAGTTTTCGAGAAACTTGTAATTTAAAGTCTGATAAAGAGTCAATATTTGAGATTGAAGCCACGACTAACTTGTTCGCAGTTCTAAAACTTTGTTCGAAACTAAAAAAAACATCCCTAAAACTACTCGAAATTTATAGTCGGACAAATTCCCGGCGGTGCCGTACAAAATTCGCGTGCAAATTTTACCGCGTAAAATATTTAAAAAAAAAAAAGATCGAAAAACCAAAGTTTCCAAAGCCACCGCGCGCGCTAATTTCACCCGCGGCCTCGAAATTAGTCCGGCAATTTTTTCGCTCCCACGGCGGCGCAGCTGTGTTCGGCTAATAATCGGGCCCCCGCTTTTCCGGGCCGGCGCTTCGTGTGCGGCGCTGTGAGAAAAGCCACTTTCGTGAAAAGCGTGAGTACACAAGGTGCAGCACCGCGCGCTCGTGTCTCGGCACTTGTGCCCCTAATGGGATTTCCTCTCGAGCGATGCAGACGTATACAGGCCGCGCGCGGCTGCTCCTCGGGCCGATCGGTTGAAAAACGTCGCAACACCTCCTTCTTGGAGGGGGAGGCCAATTGCCACGCGAGAGTCGTCCAGGAAGTCGATCGCATTGTTAGGCCCGGCCGCGCGCAAAAACCGTTTTCAACGGGAGGCTCATCACGCTCCGCGTGCAAGCGCCACCTTCCACCTCTCGTGAGCGGCAATCAGCCGAGAAATATATTTAGAAAGTTGAGCCTGGGCCTTTTTTCTCTCTCTCTCTCTCTCTCGGAGCCGCTCTTTTTTATCGGGGCTGCTGCCGCTGCCGCGATTCCACCGCGAGATATTCGGAAATACGTGATGCTCGCGGAGGCTTATTAGGAGGCTAAGCCTCGCAGTTCGACTGGCTTCACGATTTATTTATGGAGTGTTATACGCTGCCGCTGCTGCCGCTTCGGGTCGTGATGGAAACTCGCTGATTTTTCCGCCGGGGAGAGTATATAGCGTCCGGGATTGATTTTTTTTCGTTATTGCGTTATGGATATGCCGTTTCGTCATGCAAATTAGAGCAACTGTTTTAACGGGATCCTCTCGCCGCGGCGAAAAAATCCATATTGATCGAGATATATTATATGTTTCTGGTTCCAGCCTTTTCTCTTTTGCTTTTTATTATTTTACATCCGATTAGCGTAATCGGGGGAATATATCTTGCGAACCGTAATAGTGAAATAAATAAGTGTATTAGGTTACTCGAGATACACGCCGCGATTTTTTATATATTCGCTCCGTCAATATTTTTGTCTGACACAGATTTTTAGATGCAGCCTTTAACGAGAAACGTTCCCAAGTACACCGACTTAACACTCTGTTCGTTTCGTTTTACAAACGAAGTGAAGTAACCAATTAGAACTTGAGGTAGTTTCTCGAAATTACTCAATCTCAGTTACAGTGTACCCTAATTAAACTACGCGCCATACTACTCATGCAAATGATTAAAATCTGTAATTGACTTCAATATTTAAACAGAAAAATATATTTTTAAATACACATAATTTTAACCAATTTTTAAACGCAATAAAAAAATAAAGAACATCAACCACCTGGAAACAGTTTTACGCTGCTCACACTCTCAATCTCGGCGGACGCAGAAACATTACCATAATTTTTAAGTATCACGTTACACATTGTTAAATGTAAATACTTTTCACAACACGACGCGGCGTGTTACATTATTCAATGCCCGACGCGCCAAATAACAACTCATTACCATTTTAATAACTCGCCAACTTCCCCCGGTGACCGGTGCACTTAGCTCGCAACAACAAAGCTCGGCGCGGCGAGAGATCGAGAGAAGAAGCGCGCCGAATCTCCTCTCTCGCGAAACAGTAAAATACATTTGCATAAAGTCCTCGTTCGAGGGGAAGCGGCGCAGAAAAGCGAGAAATCGCGCGCGCGCCGCGAAAAACGGCGATGAGCCTAACCGGCAATTTGCCGATCGGCCGATCGATTCGAAAAATCACTCGGCAACGGTTGCGTTCGCTCTCGCAGCCGATTTCCCAGGTTCGCGCGTATACTTACGTGTGCCTCGTCCGCCTCTTTCTGGCTGCGGGT
This sequence comes from Ormyrus pomaceus, assembly GCA_900474385.1. Taxonomy (NCBI): domain Eukaryota; kingdom Metazoa; phylum Arthropoda; class Insecta; order Hymenoptera; family Ormyridae; genus Ormyrus; species Ormyrus pomaceus. Next base: position 5,683 of record UCOM01004515.1, on the reverse strand, counting down.
ACGCGTACCCGCGGATAAAGACGCCGGGCTCTCTTTTGTGCCGAGGTTGTACCGGAGAGTGGATGCGAGTACACCTCTCTCGCGGAACTTTTTGTTCGCGGGCGAACTTTGAAGAAAAGGCTGCAGTTGTAGTGCAGAAATGCTAATAATTATACTTTCTATTTCCGAGAATTATAATTATGTGGGATAGTGGCGCTCGAGAGTTCCGGGTACGAGAGTTTTCAGTTGTTGTTTTTACAATATTAGAGATTCTTGAATATATTAGGCAAATATTACGTAAAGAAACAATTAGGTTTTGTACTTTAAATAACCGTGTCGCTTTGAAAGTTTAAAATTTCTAAACAGCCTTTATTTAATGACAATTAATTATGCATTTTTTCTTTTCGTTTTTAAGTGGCGAATGTGGTTAGGCTGAATTTATTAAAACGAAGAGAAACAACCTGCTAAATTCAAATCTCTCTAAAAAAAAAAAAAAAACCCGTTTCCACCTGCATCTCAATTCATTGAAAAGTCGCGATTTCAATCGCACCCCCGCGAAATCGAAAAGCAAACAATTAAGATCCTAGAGAGCGGCTCGGATAAGGCCAAAATAAAACAGTCGGCAGGCCGCTCGCGATGATTCATTGTCGGAAAGAGGAGGGGGGAGATAAGATCACGAAAGACGAGCCGCGTGTGCGTGACGCCTCTAACTCCAGTTATTACCGGCGGGACGCAGCCGCGCGGAGCGAAAGTGAGCTTCCGACTCGCGCCTTTTCATTCCGCGCTAAACGCCTAAACTTACTAATTTACTGTCGTCGAGAGGACGAGCCGCCGCCGCGCTGCTTTTCCACCGAGCCGAGATTTACGGTTACCGCGCTGGAATTAGAAACGGGAAATTCGCAGCTTTTATCGTCTCTTTTCCGCGCGCGCCGATATGGGTTTCACTTTTCGACTCTCTGCCGGTTCGCGTCTCGCCGTTATTATTTATAATAGCTCGTTTATGATAAACGAGGCCCGGGCCGGGGGTTCGCTGCGGGTCGTCCCCAATGGGTATTGTTTGCTAATACCCCCTTTGAATTTAGCTCGAAAATCTTTGGAGAAAATTCAATCTTCGCCGGTCGTTTATGCAAATTTTGAAAACTTGTGCGCGGCGACGGTTCCGAGAGAAATCAGGCTGTTTGTGAAAAGCTCTCGAGATATTAGAAACAGCCGCCAGTTTTCAAAAAAATTGTCAAAATTAAAATTATACAGGCAATAAACTGCCTCGCTCCGGCTGTAAAATTATAATTTCTCCAATGATTAAACAAGCGTCCTTTATAGTTTTATTGGCGGACGGCGTTAATTTAAGATCCTCCCGCGAATTTGAAAGCGGAAATTATGTACGAGCAAATTAATTTATTTGAGGCACAGCGGAGATCATTTGTACGTACTTGACACGGTACTAAACAGCGCGATTTTTCACGGTTGCTATTTGTTGCAATTGAAAACTGATCTCTATCAATACCAATGGGACGACGCGTAAAGTCACTAAGATGATTTATGCTTGTCGTTCGCAGGAAGACTTATATTTATGACTTCGTGCGCTGCGCTCATTGATATTGTCTAACAAAATCGTTGCACTTTGTTCTGCAATTTTACATATTACCATTTAAAAACGAAGGCAAATTACAGTTCATTAAGAATACCCTTTATAAAATTATATTAAAAAAAAAAAGAAATTAAACCATCATTGATTATGATTTTAGACATTGAAAAATTGTCTAAATTATACTAAGCAAACCAATTAGATTGCAATATGAAATCCTGCACTTAAGCCTGTAAGAAGCATAAAAAAAGAGAGCGAAATCCTCGTACGAAATTCGGCGGTCTCCGCCTGCCGCTCGGCGCAGTCCGCCAATGCCGCCGCTCTCGCAAGTTCAATGTCGCCGTGGCCTGCAGCCTTTTTTTCGAAGGGTGATTGATGCCGCGCATAAATTGCGCCGCTCGCGCTCTCGGGGCTTGACCGAGTCGGCGTCTAATGTCGCTCGCCGTGACATGTTTATGGAGCGCGTGAAAGTCTCGCACATCTGCTCTAGGTGCGAGGTTCCCGGGAGAGATATTACCAATGCGCTTTAACGCCCCGCTAACTCTCTCTTTCGTTTCTTTCTCCGCGCGTTTCTCGCGCTGCTCGCTCCGCGCGTCTCCGTTTTCTTCCCTTTCTTGCGTGCGCCCGTAACCGTTCTCGCTCTCTCTCTCTCTCTTTCTCCAGAGGAGCGAGTTTATAAATTTCGAGCGAGGCGAGTAGGCTGAAATTTGAAACTACCTTCGAATTGAAATTTCTCCCCCGTGGCTTTTGGCGCTAAGTGAATTAGTAGGGCGTTAAATTTTGCTCTTGTGAAATCGGGTGGTTAATGTTGCGTCGCCGTTCTGCTTAGCGATTTTTCGCGGCTGTGTACAACCTGGTCCTTTTTCGATTTAAAACGAGAGGAAATTTTCGCAATTAAACCTTTTGCGGATCCGATTCTTATCGCGGCAAGAAAATACATTCATTAAGACATTAAAAACATTTTAGCTTAATTACGCGAATTGCGAAAGGCACTTTCTGCCGCATATTTTTTAACGCCTATATATTAACCCGACGTTTAAGACTGAAACCTCTCCGTGCGGTGCAATTAACGTCATAAGAAAATTTAATATAAACTCCAAAAAAAGAAAAAAAAACGAAGATGCATAACCTCTCGGAGTGAAATCAGCTCGGTCCCGCGCGCGATAAAAAAAAAAAAAACAAGCAGAGCCGACAACGGCGGCGCACTTCCCTCTCGGTCCTCCGGCATTATTGCATAGAATTAATGCCCACGTGAAATTGATACAGTCTCTCCCCCCTCCCCTCCCCTTTAGAAATTTATGCGCCGCTCTCGCGTCTGCGTTCGTCATTCACCACCTACGAATTTCCAGGGAAAGGAGATACGCTTTGTCCCACTTTTGCGCGATGCCCCGGAATTATGCCTCTCTCGCGCGCGCGCTCTTTTTCTCTCCCCGCGCGCTCTCTTTATTGTGGCTCGGGCGCGCGCAGCTCCGTCTCGGCAAACAATGCAAAATGTGGGAGCGCTGTGCGGCCGCTTTGTATTTATTGGAAAATTCGACGCCCACGCCGATTTTGCGCGCGGGTGAAAGTCGCGCCGAGATGCGTTGTATGCGGATTTCGAGCGCCGAGTCGCTCTCTCGAAATTTCGCCGATTTCGGCCGTCCCTTTCGGCCCGAGCGGAGAGCTTTTTTTGCTTCGTCGCGGCGGATGCGTGATTTGTGGGGCGCTCATTACGCATTGAAGGTACGAGGTGTCGTTGAATCGTGAGAGCGAGGCGCTTGTATATGAATAAGGTGTCGGTTTGGATTTACGGAATTAATGAAGCATAAATATTATATGCGATACGCGTCGTTAAAGTTGAATCATGAAATATATATTTTGTGGGGATGTGGAGCCTGTAATTTATTGAAATATTTGTGATTGGGAACATCTGTAAATGGTAAATCAAAGTGCGGAAGATTTCTAAGTTGAATAATTAACAAGTAAAAATTAAGAACAACAATTAAGAAAGTAATCAGAATATTATTAATGCATTATAATTTTGAATTTATATAAACGCTTTGACAAATGAAAAACAATTATTCAGAGGACAAGTAAAAGTTTGAGGAAAGTAAAACTTAAACTCAAATCGAAAAAGTAGGGCTCCATTGTCATCGTTTATTCGCATCCTCTTAAAACGCCGTAAATTTCGCAGCACTTAACTAAAGATACCCCTCTGATGTCACTCTCATTCACAACAAGCTCATCTCCATTCAAACAAAAACTCATTATTAGCCCGATATCGCCGGTGATTCACCGTTTTAAATTCTGCCCCCGCAGACAACGTCTCCCCTCCTCCCGCTTGCATCAAAAAGCAATCCGTTACACATCGAACTGTCTTTGTCTCTCCTCCGAATTTAGCGGCTGCTCGCGCTTATTTTCGCCTCGATTGTATTTGGCAGAATTCGGCGGCGGCGGGAAGAGGAGCAAGAGAGAGAAAAAAAAGGGAAGACGGCGCGCGCGGCCACCGAAATACTCGGCCTCGCCGCGCGCGAATAATATCTGCTATCGCGTCCTTGGCTGATGCCGAGAATCCGAGCTTGTTAACGTCAGAGCCTGAAAGAGCTGTTTTTCGCCTATCTCCCCAAAGGGCTTCCGAGAAAAGGAGGCGCCAAGTGCTAAGTTTAACCGAAAGTGGTTTTTCGGGATGCGCCTTTTGGGAGGTGGACGCGGTAGCTTTTGGGGAAGGAAGTGGGAGGAGAAGGCTTGATTTTTGGTCAGTGCAAGTGCCTTTATTTGAAAAGGAGTGGTTTTCAGAAGAAGCGGTCTAAGAATAAATGTAAATTATTGGGAACGATATATATATTTATTTCGTTGCGCAGTTTTGTAAATTATCTACATTTGTGTTTACATTGCGAAAAATAAAATCAGTAAATAACTGCAACGGGATAATTAAGAAACTTTTTATTAAATGTAATGTTTCAAAAGTTTTAAGCACGGCTTAATTAAATACTTATTTTCGCGCATTATGAAGTGTAAAGAGAAAGATAATAAGCAATTTATTTCGAGGCAAAAAGTGCGAATTTTTCCCCGGTTTAATTTCTTCGGGGGTCTATTAAAATTCATAGCAAAAACATCTTTCCGTTATTCAAGCGTGCATAAAATCAGTTGGTGCCGCGGCGCAATCGAGTTTCGAGTGGAAAAAGTCTTTAAACGGTTATTTTATTCTGTCGCCGGTGTGAAAGTAGGAATTTTCGAGCTGGAAATACTCGTTATTCATCTTTTGTCGCTGTTAAAATTTTCTGCATTTATCGTGTAACAGTTAACATTTTTACGAGTCAGTTGAGCGTGGAATTGAGATAAATGGTATACTTATTACGTGTTACTATAAATTACCTACATTTTTCCACTTTACTTTTATAGTCAAATACTTTTTGCATCATTATTTATTTCTATACTAATGAATATGTTATAATATAGCATATAATTAGAGCGATTCAGCGATTCATAACACCGTATCTGTATTAATGAAACGAATTTCCGCTACAATTACGAGACTCGAAAATCGGTGTGAAATCAGATTTTGTCGACAGCCGCAGTAATTTTCTGTAAAAGTAATGCTCGCAGCGCAAATGACGCTTGGTCGCAAACAAAATTGTGATAAATTCGTAGTCGACTCGCGTCCAATGTCCGATACGCGTTGCTCGTAAATAGGGTAACACGTAATGGATATATCGAACGAAATTTTATTTTTATCCGATCTCGCCGCAATTATTATCTTATTTTACAGCGGCATAAAATCTTGATGCGTTTAAATTATGCTACGACTTAAACTATAAAAAAACATTATACAATTCGAAAAGCCAAATTCTTGCGTAATTAAAGAAGTTACTAAGTTAACTATTTCGTTTCGAATGAAACTCCTTAAGTAATTCGAATCGTTCTTCGCGCAAAGTTTTATTTGAACTTCAGAAAGACTTTTCGCCTTCTGTACGCAACACTTTTATCATTTCACCAATTAGTCCACTTTTTGCTTGAATATTTTCTATTTTGTAGGCATTTTATGGTGGGAGAGTTGGAGGAAGCCTTGGGGAGTGGGAAGAGCCTGGGCGCCTTTGGGTGCCCGCCCGACTGGTCGCTAGGTGGCGTAGCGCCGGGTTT
>UCOM01004514.1:0-12106 GCA_900474385.1 Ormyrus pomaceus | reverse complement strand
TAAAAATATCAAAATTTTTAAGCATTATTTGTATAACCTAAAATTAGAGCATATTTTCTATCCCTGACGCGTAGAAAATGTCTATGGTATATATTTAAGTAAAAGAATATTTTAGATTTATAATTTTCAGGAATAAATTTTATTTTATACAATATAATTTAAAAAGATATACTAAAAAATTAAAAAATGTTAAAACAGTTCATGTTTAATAATATCAATAGTAGTTAAAATTGCTTGCTTTTCAAAAACTAATACCGAAACATATTGCAGTTGTATCTATAAAATATATGCAGGACATTTCTAGTACGCAATTTCAAACTACAAAAATTTCATTTTGGCCAGCTTTTTTCGAAAAAAACCGCTGTGCGGCGTAGCCGGCCCGAGTGCATCGCGATCGCGCTAGAGTGTAAAAGTCTAATTACGCCCGCGTGACGAACATTATTTCTCGATGCACAGGTGAATAAATTCATTTTTACTTCCTGTTTTGCGGAGGCGTAAAATCACGTAAAACGAATTTTACGCACCTATGTATCGAAAAAAGATTTTTATTTTATGTATATACTTTATATTTATCACAGCATCAGTTGCAGCAGCTTTTTTTATTTGTTGGGCGCCATTTCATGTACAAAGGGTACTCAGTAGTCATTTTAATGAATGGTTTCATAATGATCAATTGGATGATATTCTTTTTATTTGCACTCAAGTTACCGGTGTAATTTACTACGCATCTGCTATTATTAATCCAATATTGTACAACACATTGTCTAATAAATTCCGAAATGCTTTTAAGGTATGATAATAAAACAAATATTTAGTTATAATCCAAAATTATAAGATTGTTTTTTTTACAGAATACTTTTACAAGAAACTGTAACAAGAATCAATTATAAAAGATGTATGGCTAGTTAAAATAATTTAAGTTGGCTAGACAAATTAAATTTGTAAATCTAACGTAATTTTACAATTTTATCGATTTAACATCCTTGAGTAATATAAAAAAATTATATAAAAAATTTAATAATTTTTTTTTTATTTTCTGCACTTCGAAGTCTTATTGTATGCCTTCTTATTACATATATTTTTAAAATTACTATTTTTTATGATAAAAGTAAAAAATCAAAATACAAAAAGTTATGTATTAAAAATTATGGCATTTAATTTTCTTCAGTCCATGCTAATGCTATATCGTAAAGGTACCCGAGGTATTCCTGAAAGCAAATATATTAATTAATTGTTTTTGAAATTCTCGATTGATCAGCTTACTTAATTAAAGACTTACTGATTTATTGAAAAAATCTTTTCTATATTTTTGAATAACACGAACAGCTTGAGAAACATCGCACTCTTTATCTACTGTCATTCTTTTGAGTAGAAAAGATAATGTTAACCAAAGACCACTGATTGTTACACCATTGCTAAAAATTGTGAAGCGAATTAATAATAATATAATACTAAAATTTTATATTTATAAATTAATTTACCAGCACGTTATCACTATCGGAATTTTGTTGTTTTTCGGTAAAGCGTCGAAAAATTTCCAGAGTGTCACTAATTCATTTGGAGGCGGTAAAGATAATTCTGGCCAGTTTTTGTAAGTTACAATTTTAATCATTTGCTTCTTTGAGGGCTGCTGCGAAGGAATAGAAAAGGATAGAGTGTAGTTAGAAAATATATCACATGTTGCGCATATAATTAGGTGATTATAAAAACTTACCTCATAACTGTCGATAATAACTTCCTCCTTTGAGTAATACTGGTAATTTTCTGCTAAACTTCTGTTAAATTTTTTGTTATTTCCAAATTCCTGAGTTTCTGGTATCAATTCACAGTACGTCTGATAATTATAAGAAAAATGGATTTATATTTCAATATTGGAAGATGAAGACAGTACATGAATTATTAAAAATCAATTTTGCAATTTAAACTTACTGGATTTTTCAAATCTGGCAATTGCAAGATCAATACATACTCAACGTTTTGTTCCGACAGCATCCTCCAGAAATCGAATTTGGTTGACGGCATCGGAAGTTGCGTGGTGATATATTGTGAATCTTTGAAAATTCCCTTTACTAATGTAGCAGCAATGTAATCACTGTCTTCGTCAGTAATCACAGATCTTTTTAAGTACAATCTATTTAAACCTCCTAAAACAATTTTGTAATAAATGAGTTAAAATAATTTAAGTAGGCATAAAATTGAATTATTACAAATTCTCTAAACTGTATTAAAAAGTAATAATGTTCGCAGCAGGGATAAAACGCCCCTTGGTGCGAAAATAACTATTTGGTAATCAATTGAATTTTGTTTTTAATTATTTACTAGATACCTGGGGGAATTCATCCACTGCATTTCCCTATAGGTTTTCCCCAACCCATAATAAGCCTAATCCTTGGCGAATGCGCAGTTGAAAAGTTTAGGAAGTGTACAGGAATGAAAATATATGGATTCTGTTTAATATTTTTAAGGAGTTTCGACCGTGTCAAGCGGGAAACGAGGAAAGCAAAGTCCTCTCTCTCCCTGCGAGCGGCGCCCCGTTCACCGCTCGCCCCCTCCGCAGCCTACGAACTCGAAATTTTGTTTACGTTGTCCCTTAGTTCTTTCTCAAATTCCTGGTAAGCAATTCACAGCCGGGCACATTTTGATTCCTTGATTGTTTTTCTATAAAACTATTGCTGTTTTAACTTAATCTCTACGTATTTTGGTCGCGAATTCTTACGTTTGAACGCTTCATAACCTCTCTTTTCAATAAGAGCCCATGTTAAAACTTCAATTTTCAAGAATTTTTTTTCTCGGAAACCGTGAGGTAAAAAAATCTGAAAAAAATCATGATGTAATCCTATTTTTTAACTAAAGAATAACATAAAAAAAATTTCAAGTCTTTCTCTACGGTTTCAATTAATCACTGAACCTCCTTAACGTTGCATCTCTCGTGCGAGTATTAACAGTATATTAATAAAAATAGAGCGCTACACGTATTTATTAGAAGGATTTTTTTGTTCGACAAATTCAATTTTCGTAACGGAAAAATTCAGTAGACTTTTTTTTGCGATGTCTGAAAAAACTTCAAAGTGACGAAGATTTGAACCTCCACTTTGAGCCGCCTCGTATTGCAAAGTAAAGTCCGGCATTTACTTCGACGTATAGTAAACAGACGACGGTGCCTTAACCTCCTAAGCCGAGGACTACCGAAATATGAAATAAAAAAATGTGGAAGGATATGCGTTAAGTCAACAAGTTAAAGGAAAAGTTAGGATTTTTCCCTGGCTATTCAATGGTAGCAATGCCACAACCACTGACCACTGAGCACGTGATCATTATGGGGTCAAAACGATTTTTTTTAAATGGGAACCCCCCTTTTTGACTCCGGAAATGGAAAAAGCGGAAAATTTTACGTTTAGATATGACCTTCACCATTTCAAAATTTCAAAATGGCGACGAAATCAAGACGGCTGACGAAATATTTGGTAGTTAATCGATTGTGACCAAATTCTGCATACGAGGTCGCTGATCACGAATTCGAGGTCAGATTTTCAAAATTCAAGATGGCGGATCCAAGACGGCAGATGGTGTTTTTTAAATTTAATCAATGGGGACCAAATTTGATATACGGAGACTCACTGACTCCACATTCGTGATCAGCAACCCCAAAAACGCATGTATACCATCTTTGATGCAAATCGGCTGATTTTCAAAAAATTCGTCCGCCATCTTGAATTTTGCAATTTTGATCTCGGATTCGTGATCAGCGACCTCGAAAATCACCAGTACAAAATTTGGTGGCAATCGGTTAACTTTCAAAAATTTCGTCCGCCATATTGATTTCACCGTCATTTTAACATTTTGAAATAGTCGAGGTCATATCTGAACGTAAAATTTTCCGCTCTTTCCATTTCCGGAGTCAAAAAGGGGGGTTCCCATTTTAAAAAATCGTCTTGACCCCACAATGATCACATGGTCAGTGGTCAGTGGTCATGGCATATCCACCATTGAATAGCTAGGGAAAAATCCTAACTTTCCCTATATTTAGTTTTTTCCGGAAAATGCATATCTCGCGAGATTTTTTGGGGTTCCAATACTTTTATGCCACCCTGCATACTGCATACCTGCTGATTCAGGAAATCTGTGCTTTGCTCTATTTTTGTTTGATAAAGATTTTTCCGGAAGTGGTGGTGAACCTAAAACTTCATTCGACCAACTTGTATCCAAAATTCTGTAAAACAAATTAATTTATTACAAAAAAATTGCAAATCAAATTTTTATATAATTAAATAAATATAAAAAACCTTTGATATTGTGCTGCTGAGTTTTTCTTTGCTTCTATAATTTTTTCAGGTAAACTTTTATCACAAATAAAGTAGGTGTTTTGTGAAGTCAAACATTCTGCCAGAACGAAATGTACAAGTAAATACTGTTTCGTATTATCAACCATGTTCAATCTCTCTTTTCTAACAGATAAAGTATCTGCATATACATCAACAACCTAAAGTGAAAGAATTTTTGTTTTATAAAAAATTTATGTTTAATAATTCTGAATTAAACAAAAGAAGTCTACGTTTTCTGAAAACGCTCGACACAGAGACATGTCAAGTACGATAAGAGTTCCAGTCCGACCAACTCCAGCACTACAATGCACGACAATTGGTGGATCATCGTATTTTCGTGGTAACGGTGCGTGCTTTTGCATTTCTTTTAAAAATGTCACTATCGATCGTGGATTTGAAGGAACACCGTGATCGGGCCAGGCTGTATAATGCAGATGTTCAATCTAAAATTTAATTTTGTCAAATGTCTTAAATCAACCGGATACTTCTGAATTAGTTAAAATAAAAAATCTTATCCTGCAGTAATTGTACTACCGTTCGTGCTTCTTGACTTCCGTAATGAACGCGGAATTTCCTGTACGTGTAATCAGAATATATTTCTTGACTAGAAAATTGTACTGATATCGTCCCGTACAATACTTTTTTTCCGACCCCTGAAGGCCAATATTGTTCGCATTTAGTCTGAAATTAATAATTTTAAATAGCTAAGAATAAGACTGCTTTTGATAAGAGTTTTCAAACCATGAAGCTTACTTTTTCATTCTCAACGAGATTTGTCATCATGCAAATGATCTGCACCTTTTCTTGCCAGACCATCCTCCAAAAGTCTACTATGGTATTTTGTTTTGGTCCTTGTGTAGCTATATATGATTTTAGTTTTCCTCCGTATCCCTGTATTATTGATCAATTGATCAAAATTTGTCTTTTGGCTTTATAAAATTAAGGAAAGATTCTTACCGTAATATAACTAGCATTGATATAATCTGAATACGGATCATCTGGCAATTTCTCTAAAATGACGCGCGTATCATCATCTAAAAGTTTGTTCGCAAAAAATAATTTATATTTTCAAATTTGTTTAAGACCTTTTATTAAAGTACTTACATGGAAACAAATTAACATATCTATTCTTTGGCTTAGTTTCTGGTTGAGATCCATAATTACTCGGTCTAGTTAATCCGTGTGTAATAGACTGAAAAAAAATATTGGTATAAATAAAATAAAGTTCAAATATAATTTTTTATTTCTATTTGCCTTTTTTTAAATTACCGAATACTCTTTTTCTAAATCACCAGATTTATATGAGGCCTCAAAGTAACTCCCAAATTCTTCTACTTTTACGGGCATTAAATATTCTTTCTTTTTGTCAACTATTATTACACTATTATTTGAAAAATCTTTAACTTCTTTTATTTTTGTCACTGTTTCCACTTCATTAATGGAATTGTTATTTTTGTTTTTGTATAAATCATTTGAAAGTGGCATATTTTCTTGTATTTGTGATTTAGATTTATTTGTCAGAAAATGGTTAGCAAGCCTTTACACCAACATTAAAAATTGAAATTTAATTTTTCTAAAATTCTGTTAAATTAATTTTTATAATTAAAGCAAGACAAAACTATGACGAAACTAACCTTTTCCGATACAAGAAAAGCATAAAAGCTAACACAATTAAAATAATGAAGAATAGTGGAGTTAACCAAGCGGCGTAATTCTGTGCAAGTTCGCCTACAGGTACAGCGTTCGTCTTAAGAGATTTCAAAATATCTTTGCCTTGAATTTTACTCTGCATTTCATTCAAACTCAAAAGATTATTAACGAGAACTAAATGTATTATATACGATTCCTTCGGACATAAAGCGTAATTTTTTAACTTTCCATACATTTGACCATCTCCAATAAAGAATGTTTTGTTTTCGGACGATTCTGGCTGCTATAATTAATATATTTTATTATTACTATTTATCAATGAAAATGTAAGTTACTTATTCTCATTATTATAAAAGCGACTCTATTAATAATAATACACTATTAATAATGATCATTAAACATATATTATGTTAAAATATTTAAATAAAAATAATGAAATAATTGCAAATCACCGTTAGCGAAAATGCTTTCCAAGCAGTTTGGTAATAAGATGAACTTTGAGTATCTAATAACCAATGAACATCTTCATCATTACTGTTTCCTTCATCGCAGTATTTTGGACCCTGAACTACAACAAACATTACACTTTCTTTTACGTCGTTTATTACTTTTGGTATTACAATGGAAATGAGAAGGTCGTCGTTTGCTTTGGCCTTTAGGTCTTCCGAGCTGAAGCTTACAAAGTTTGGAGTTGTGACTAAACTTTGAATTTTGGGCCCTTTCATTTTACCTACTGTTATGGCTCTAACCTGAATGTTGAAACTAGTAGATGGAAATAAATTTATTTTTGTATTATACTGCGGTTGATAGCCCTCATTGTCAATTTCAAGAAAAAATACATTTCTCGTCCAAGGTGTTTTTTTTAAGTTACTTGCGTTGAGTTCTACTTCGATTTCGAATTTTTGCAATTTTCCTCCTGTTCTTGAAGGATGGTTCCAAGACACTTTAACTATAGTATTTTCTTTATCTTCAATAGTAGTAACTAATTCTGACGGTTCGTTAGGTTCTATAAAATAGCACCAAATTTATAAAATATTTTTTTTATTTTCATAAACATGTAGTGTCTAGGCCGTAGAAATAGTTTAATCGTATTTAAATCTTACCAAATTCATTTCTCGGCAGAGCTAATGTGGAAGGTTCTGAAGCTCTCGTCACATTTACATTATGAGCTTTGATCTAGAAAATGTGAAATTAATTTTTACGCAAAAAATGTTTAAGTTATATAGAATGAAATATTTCTTACTTGAACCATACTATAATCTTCAGATGGCAACGGGACTGTTTTGCAAAGTTTACTTTTTAAATCTCTCCAAAGTTCGCAATATTCATTTAGATTCACAACAATAGGCTCTGGTATTTTTCGACATTGTGTTAATTTTTTATTGCAAAAATGTATAGTATAGTGTTCTAGTGTTCCGTGCATTGGACGAGGTGGAGGTATCCAACGCAATGTTACGGTTTTTGACTGAGTGTCCACTTCTACAATTTCAGCGTCGCGGACTGGTAGGGGTTCTATAAAATAAAATCTAGGTCTTAATTTTACAATGTAAACAATAAGTGTACGTATATATACATATATATTTATACTACACCTCTCGCTGGTATCGTAAATATTAACATTGTAAAAGCTGTTTCATTTTCAAGACTATTATATTTTCGTAATGGATATAATTTTACTTCGTAAGTCGCAGCGCCGTCAAATTCCGACTTTTCAAGAGGCAAAAACTTCTCAACAGTTGTTTTGTGAATTGTGAAATTTTTCGTACGAAACCAACTAATAGAAAGTTTAGCTGCTTCAAGGGATCCAGTAATTATTGAGCAGTCACTAGGCGGATCCCATTGAAGATATGCTGCTACATTTTCAGGCACCTTATGTGTCAAACGTAAATTGCTAAACGTTTCAGAAGGTAACTCTAAAAAAATTGGTAATTATATTTTTAATTTTTCGACAGTAGTGAATTGTGGTATTTTCAATTTACCTGATTGGATTGTTTGATGATAAATTCGTTTTATGTCACCTTCGTGTCTTGACGTGGAAGCGTAAATTGAGACTTGATACTTTGTGTACGGTATTAACGTGTTAAATGTATATTTGAAAATAGTTTTTTGAAGATTTTCTATCGTATCCTGTTTGAGAAATTTTGCACCATTTTTATAATTTGAAAGAAGGTAGGAATTCAATTTTAAATCGTTGCAACCCATTGATTGAACAGCCTAGAATGCAAAACTATTTGAATTATTCAATTATATTAATTTTTTTCCAAGAAAAACAAAAACATACTTCGATTTTTACAGTATAATTCATAATTTTGCCTCTTGTTTTGTTCGGTGGCATCCAGATAATTGAAAATTTATAGGCTGTAGTATCAACAGCTTCTAGAGCTGTTACCGCATCGGGAACTGTAATAATGTAATAATTTTTTTATCAAACCAATAAGTATTATTATTTAGTGAAACTTTTGCTTTCGTAAAAATTACCTCCTTCTAAAGTGCTGACTGTTTTCTTAAGAATAGTAGAATTGCTTGTTTCAATGACGATAGTATATTCGGTAAAAGATTCGAGACCCGAGAACGTCTTAGGAAACGCATAAGAACCGTTAAATAGTTTCTTTTTGGAACTATTTAGTTGTACGTGATACCAAGTATATGGACAGGAGTCATTTACATGATCATGCTTAGTGATTATTGTTATACTTGTCTCATTGCTTGTAATTTCAAAATTTGAGGGTGCAAACTCTGCAAAAATTTTTGTAATAATTACAAATCTGTTTAATGTTTAATGATATTCTTTTTAATCAGATATTTTATAACCGTTAGCTTTTATGCATTTATTAGCTAATTAACAGAGTAGAATTAAAAACTAACCTATACAAGGAGTAACAAAATCTTTCCATTTTCCGCGGAATTGTTTATTTACCGCGAAAACGTTTCCAAGGACATGATAGTGAGTGCCAGGACTTAAATGCTCAGCATATGTTTCAATGTAGCCTCTTTTGTCTGATGCGTTTATACGCTCGGTAACGAGCTGTGGACTCGTTTTATTCGCCTAAAATTAAGTTTATGAATTTATGATGTATATACATAATTCCTATTCCAAAATAGGGGATGTCCTTACCCACACTTCAAAGTTTATACTTGTCTGTATTGTCGTGTACTCTGGTTTTATTTCTAAAAAAATTCTGACTGATGTAGAATTTATTAGTTCTACATTAGGAGCTGAAGGCGATCCAACACCTGTAAATGATTAAGCAGACTTTTCTTTAACAAAAAGAGAAGAGTTTTGTTAATTTGCAGTGAAAATTTTTCAAAAATCTTACCATCTTTACACACAGGTTCTATAAAATAATTACTATCTGTATTTTGACATCCGTATAAGCAATCTCCTGTAAAAGGATCGCAAGCATTTTGGCTACAATTTCCACACGTTTTTTTACATTCGAAGCCATATGTTAAGGCGGGGCATTCTGATGTAAGGAAACGAAATGAAAGAAAAAATTAATTCAAGTTCGTAATTATTTATCAAGAGAGCAATCGCGTGACTTTACCTTCATCACATGTAGGCATGGTAAAGCCTTGTCCACAAGAACATCCGCTTTCGTCACAAGTTATTAACTTTTTACAATCTTCATTTTCATGAAAAATTTCAGAGCACGTTACTAAGCAGGAACGACCAATTTTCCCTTTTGGACAAAGATCTCGTTTTTCTAAAGTAGCAATGAAAAACTGCATAATTATATTGCATAAGAATAAATATATTTATCTTTAATAAGTTAAATTTATCATTTTTTTATTTTTATTATTTAGTATAGAATAAGCGTAAAAGTATAACCTGCATTTAGATTTGTAGGTCTGCTGGTTGACGAATCTATGATTCTCGATCTATCGTTCGTTGATATTTTTTGACACGTAACGTTTGGCCAAAAATATTGATTGGAATAGTCTTGAAAAAGCCGTATGCTCGCAACTTTATAGGTATCTGTAAAAAAAAATTTAATATATACAGAAAAAATCGATCTATTTATTTAATTTTGAGATATTCAATACCAATTTATTTTGTTACGAAATTTTTAGAAATTGATTGACAATCAAGTCTCAAAATACGTACAGTTTGTTATACTGACCATCGTAGCATCGACGCACGTTCGAAATAGCCCAATACTGATATTGATAATTATTATATGACAGTGTGTTAAGTGTATTAATTCTGAGCCTTATCGGTAGTTGGAAGTTTGCTGGTAATGTTTTATTCAATTTAACGGATTGCCAAGTCGTTAAATTGGGTAAATCCGAAATTTTATGATGAAATGTAGCTCCAATAGATATGTGGTTATTATTGTCCTCAAAGTCAATCATTAGTAGACATTTTTTACAAATACTAATCGACATTTCAACGCAAACATTTCTATCGGGTGACGTAGGCATTACTTTTGGACTCAGTAATTTAGATTTAGTTGCTGTGGCTAATAAATATTCATCTGGAAAAAAATAATACATTTAATCTAAGCAAACAAGTTACTCAACTTACTACTAAAAATTGTAAATCGTACATATATGAAACTTCATTAACATGTTTAATTTACTTCTGGAAAAAAGATAAATTTGTTGAATTCCGTAATTAGTGAAGTAATCAGAGTCTTCGTAGCTAAGAATTTCTGAATTTGAATCATAAACTGACAAACTTATATTTCTTTCGAAACTCCATTTAATCTGAAAATGTTTCCATTCTGTTGACGACAAAAGTGTTCCCTAAAATTTAAATTATATTGTTTCATAACGTATTACATTATACCGACGTGATAAAAATAATAATAATTTATCTTTATAGCTTTTTTACATTAAACGTTGCAACTGCATTAGCACATTCGCCTTGAGGAAAATTAGATGCTGGTTCGGGTATTCCAACCGGGCACTTTCTTATGACAGATTTATTATTGCTCCAACCTCCCAAAATCACGAAAAAACAAAAGCTAGAGACTTGATATTCGGTGCACAATGCAAAATGGGCATCTGATTTACCACGAATTGATACAGCAATACTCCCAGACAATGGAAGTGGCGTGATAAAAGAAAATCGATCAGTCATTTTAAATTCCTGAAAGTCTAAAAATCCAATTCAAAGTAGTACATGAGTTAGTATATAAGGCTTCATTTTAGGAAATAATAAAATGTTACCTTCCCAACGATTATCAGTCACAAAACGCATTGGATGCGTCAAGCTTGTAACGTAATCCCAATTTCTTTGCTTGTCCCAATTTTGAGAACACTGACTTTTTTTGTTCAATTGGCAGGTCAAATGGTCTTTAAGTGGGTAGACAAAATGATTATTGTATCGAACTATGTTAACAAAAAAATAAGACTATTAATAAAAGACTTGTATTATTGATGTGGATAGAAAAAATGGACTTCCTTTACCGATAGATGAATGTTTTTTATTGTAGCCTTTAAGGCTTGGATCCACCCAGTCTAAATTTTCATTCCAGCTTATAGCAACGCCCGTTTCATTTGTTATACAAAACGCATCTTTTTGCTTATGATATGTGTACGAGTAGAATACGTTACTATCATATTCTGGTCCAGAAAGTATAAAAAACTCTTCGTAAGCCAAGCACACAGCTATTTTTGTAAATATAAGCCAAAAGATCCATCGGGAAATCACTCTCATTTTGTGGCCTTAATACCTTTAAAATTATTTAATTAATTATTGATAGAGAAGCTAATAATAATTATATCATAAATTTTGATATTATGCTATCTCTCTATAAAACTATGATTTATAAAACTATGTCGGATAACATACGACTTATGAATAAGGAAAACTTTAATACATGATTTTGAAATGAACAAAGGTTAAGATTATTAATTAATATTAGTTAAATTCTCATTAACATCTGGGTTTTAGAAAGAGAAAAGCAAGAAATTTTTAAATTATGTTTAGGTAACTAATTGTGTAAGGACTAAAACGATGGTAAGCATCATTTCCAAATTGATAGGCATACCTAAAGCACGCCCTTGCAGTCAAAACATCGTTTTTTAACCCCACACTTGATGTACACTGAGAGAATTTTTCGATATAAATTACCGTAAAACTCACTACAATCGTGGGACGTCGCGATTTTGTAGGGAACTTAATGCGT
>UCOM01004513.1:0-12110 GCA_900474385.1 Ormyrus pomaceus | reverse complement strand
AAATAAGGTACTTAATCTCTGCTCATTTAGGTCAGGCAAGGTAATTAAAAATGATTTAAAATTGTCTATATTAGAAGCCCTACTGAAAAATCTCAGGTGAGATCTCACTTGAGAACTCACCTGAGATCTCACCTGAGATCTCATGCCAAAATCTCATGTAACGAAAAAACTAAGTCCGACGTGGCAGAAAATATCTAAGTCCGATCGCCAAAAAATAGACTCCCCAAAATTTTCAGCTTTTCCATTTCACGTGTTTTCCAGCTGATCTAGACAAGAAAAAGAGCACCAATTTTTTACAGTTTTTTGACTTAGTTTTGCAGCCCAGAAACTAAGTCCGATGCAGTAGAAAATATCTAAGTCCGATCGTCAAAAAATAGACTTCCCAAAATTTTCAGCCTTTCCATTTTACGCGTTCTCCAGTTGATGTAGACAAGAAAAAGAGCACCAATTTTTTAAAGTCTTTTTTAATTGGTTTTGCAGCCCAGAAACTAAGTCCGACACAGCAGACAAAATCTAAGTCCAATCACAAAAAAATAGACTCAGTTTTTCAGTACGATATCTGGACAACCGAAGCGGGATTTTCAACGCAATAACCTGGCAAACAAAGACGGATTTTCAACGCTATATTGCAGTTTCTTAAGCGGGATTTTCATCGAGATAGTAAGATAAAAAACGCATGATTTTTAAGCGGGGTTTTCAGCGCGCTAACCGGGAAAACCAATTGGGTTTCTAAGCGGAATTTTCAGCGCGGATAATAAAGATAGGATTTTATGCGCGATATCCGAACGATAAAAGCGAGATTTTCAATGCGATAACCGTGATTCTCAGGTGGAATTCTCAGCGTTATTTCATCGTGTCAGAAGCGACATTTTCAGCGCGATATTCGGGCAAATCAAGCGGGATTTTCAGCGCGATATCTGTGTATTAGTGGCGTGATTTTTAGCACGACATTCGGATTTCACGAGTGAGATATTCAGCGCGATTAACGGATTCTTGAGCGGGATTTGCAGCGCGATATTCGGGTAACTCAAGTGGAATTCTCAGCACTACATATCGGTCTCGGAAGCGATATTTTCAACGCGATATTCAGGTGAACCAAGCGGGATTTTCAGCGCAATATTTCGCGTTCTTAAGCAGTATTTTCAGCGCGATATTCGGATAATAAAGGTAGGATTTTATGCGCGATATCTGGACGAAAAAGCGAGATTTGCATTGCTATAACCTTGTTTCTCAGGTGGAATTCTCAGTGTTATATCATCGTTTCGGAAGCGGCATCTTTACAGCGATATTCGATTAACCCAAGTCGAGATTTGAGCGCAATATATGGGTGACTTTTAGCACGACCTTCGATTTTCTCAAGTGTTTTGGACGCAATATCCAGATAAAAAGAGCAGGATTTTCGGCGCGATATCCGGTCGAAAAAGGCGATATTTTCAATACAATAATCGTGTTTCTCAGGTGGAATTCTTAGCGTTATATTATGGTCTCGGAAGCTGTATTTTTAGCGCGATATCCTGTCAAACCAAGTGGGATTTTCAACGAGGTATCTGGGCATTAGCGTCGTCATTTTTAGCAGGACATTCTGATTTCACAAGTAACATATTCAGTACGATTAATCGGTCCTTGAGCGGGATTTTCAGCGCAATATCCGTGTACTTTAGGCGGAATTTTCAGCATTAAGTAATGGTCTCGGGAGCGATATTTACAGCGCGATATCCTGTCAAACCAAGTGGGATTTTTAGCGCTATAACAGAGCAAACCAAGCGGGATTTTCAGCGCAATATTCCGCGTTCTTAAGCAGTATTTTCAGCGCGATATCAGGATAAAAAAGGCATGATTTTCGGCACGATATCCGTATAATATAAGCGAGATTTTCAATGCGATAAACGTGTTTCTCAGGTGGAATTATCAGTGTTATATCATGGTCTCAAAAGTGGCATTTTTAGCGCGATATCTGGGCATTAGTAGCGTGAATTTTTAGCACGATATTCAAGTCTCTTAACTGGGATATTCAGCGCGACTGAAGGGTTTCTTGGGTGGGATTTTCAACGCGATATTCCAGGCAACGAAGGGATTTTCAGCATAATATCGGGTTCCTCAAGCGCGATTTTAAGCGAAATTTCTAGGTTTCACAAGCTGGATTTTCAACGCCATATCCGGGTTTCTTAAGCGGGAGTTTCGGAACGATGTCCGCGTTTTCAGCGTGATATCTGTGTAGTATTGGCGAGATTTTGAGCGGAATATCCGGGTCTCGCAAGCGAGATTGTTAGTGCAATGCCCGGGCAAAAAAGGTATTGTAAAATGACTTTTTCAGTGAAAAAGTCAATCATATTTCCGACGTGCGCTGCATCTCAAATGACCGTCGTTAACGTTAAACTGAAATAGAAAATTAAAGATTTACTGTGACGATAGTCTCCATTCAAATGTTCACTGTCAAGAGAATTGAGTAAACTGGTCAAATCGTTTGTTTACATATATTTATTTTCTCTTATTAATTAATAATGATATAAGTTCGGCACAGTACATAAATACATTTTATTTTGCACGTTTAAACAAACACATATTTTTTTTATATTTGTTGTTTGTATAATTTTGCGATCTGATTTAATTTCTTCAACCAATTTTAATTCTTTGTAGACATTGGAATAATCACGTGTGCGAATAACATTGCATATTGTATATTCATTTTTCTTTTCTTCATCTACGATGAAACCTCGGATTTGTATATACCTTTTGTCACATAAATAAGCAAACGAATTATTGGAACGAGTTTTTGATTTTAAACAAGATTCATAAAGACAACCGTCTTTTACCATTTTTTCAAACAGTTCCGAAGATTCAGATAACTGCAAGTTATGAATAAGTTCATCATCAACGCTATCTCCTTTGCCAAAATAAGTTATTGTACATATTCTTTTAATATTTTTTGATTTTGCACATAGTATGTCCTCACAATATAATTTTACAATCTCGGAAGCTTTATCATATACTCGTTCTCGTAAAATGGAAGCACTGTGATTAATGTATATAAATCTTATAATTTGCTGAGAAACCCCTTTTGCACATTTTATCGCTCTTAGCAAATTATAATTTGCTGACTCAAAACTGAATGTGGAGTGAGTCCACAAAGGTCCAAAATTTAAAACACTTTCACATAAGTGTAACAACTGATGCACATTAAATGTAATAGCTTTTTGCCCGAAATATTCTTCACTTTTTATAACGAACTTGCGCAACATTTCATCAGCTAGATTTAATTCATTAATGTGGATCTTAGTCTGTAATAATATGTATAAACTTTGTACAAACAGCAACCAATGATCAAATAATTTCTTATTGATGACTAGCCGGAAAAGTACAACACTGTAATATAAAATAAAATTCTCCCATTCTCGAGCTTTCCAATCGTTACGAATGCTTAATGGTCTACTGAGACGAGAGATTTGATGTGGAACAGCGATACTATTTAATATTGAATCTAGCATCTTACTATCATTATCAGACATTGACTCTATATAATACTCAGTAAACTGTTTCCCTACTCCCTCCAAACAACAATGCAAATAGTCTGGAACAAAACTAGATATTATTTTGAAAAATGGTAAATTTATCAAAGGTGATGGATACTTTATCCCGTGAATAGGATTTTCTACATCCAAGTTCAGCATCTCTTGAAGTGTTTCATAATTATTTCGTAATTGCGGTTCATCTTGCATTAGAGGATACCTCATACTTCCCTCGATATGTACACCTGGATGTAAGCACCAGTTACATCCATAGTGACCATTAAATTGTTTTATGCCCTGCATGGGGGCTCGTGCTACTGAATCGACGCAACAAGAAATTATATATAATTTTATTAAACGCTCTTGTCCTTCTATGGTGCAGCTAATACCTTTATCCTGGAGTTCATTGCAAAGATCTACGAAAGGATCCAAGAAGACAGTCATTTCAGGTTTTTTCCGATGAAACCAGAGACCACACGTTACTAAGCAGTTAGTTCTTTCTTGAGCAGGAAGTTCATTAATCATCATATATATTGGCCAAATAGAATACTTTGAGGACTTGTATTTTGGTGCTCCGTCGGTATTTAATATTGCAGTAACATAATTACCTCTGTCCTGATTTGGTAATGTGTTCACGAATTCACGATATAAATTTCCATCATAAATATCTTTTAAGAATCCCGCTTCGGGTTGTCTTTTATTTACTATTTTATTATAATATTTCCCATGTATATTTAATAAATTAGATATCTGTAGCGATGGATCGATTATAACGAAAAAGCTTGCATTACTGGGGTTTGATAAATTTAAATCAGTGTGACAAATATGACATCGCTTAACAGACTGTACTTCTTCGAATTTACCGATGTATGTCGAGCATTCATGACACACTGCGTGGAAATGAATACCACATTTTACATTGAGTAATTCATCTATTACATAGCGTGAATCAGGTAAAATTGGCGTTGAAAATATACTATTTACAAGTTTGAAAGCGTTAATCATCGCTATTATGGACAAGCGGTTTGAAATAGCGTACATCAAAATCATTAAAAATATTTCTCCAACTTTTTTATCCACTGTCGTTGTAACATTACTAAAAAAATCTTCACTTTGAATAAATTCTTCAAGATTTTTAGGTCTTTTATTCATGTTAATTCTACTGAATTCATCATTTTCTAAAATGCTGTTTTGTATATATTCACCGAGATTTAATTCTTCGTCTTGTTCGGTATTCGGAAGACCAATCTGAAAATAAGTTTATTCTTACTAATATTGAATTATTATTACGTAAGGGTGGACAAAAGTGACTTTACGCGCGATGTACCGAAAAGTACTTTTAGATATTGTCTTTTTCGAAATTTTTTTTTGAAATTTGACGGATTTTGGAATTTTTTTAATTCGCGTTTTCTCCCCTTGCATCGAAAAATATTGTTTAAGCCACGTTCGAAAGATAATTATAAACTCGTGATATAATTAATACTTCCACACATTTATCGACAATTACTAGCGACAGTTTAACCAAAGGTAATAAGCACAACACAAAGTCGCTTTCTTTGATCAAGAAACTCAGTTCGGGTGTGAATCACTTACATAGCTTCCTACTTACATAGCTACATACTTATGCAATACATTTTCTGAACGGAGTTTACGAACAGTACGAACAATTTTTGCGTGCACGAAGTAGCCATTTTACTTCGTATCAAATGATATCAGGGACGAATCAATTATTATTTTCAAAAATAAGATTAGGAATTACTTATGAATTATTATTAGACCTTATGTAGAATTATCAAAATGAGCCGCGATCGATTCAAAACCGTTCAGTAGAACCTGAAATTCCGCCGTATGCACAAACATACACTCGCACATACACACGCGCATTTACGCACACATACACACACACATGCAGAAATTTTTCAAAACGATATTTTTTGAGTTTTGACACTTCAAAAAACAATTATAACATGTTTTTACAATAATTAAAAAAAATTAAAAGCTTCCTCTACGAGGAAGCAATTGTGTGTAATACACTTTTCGTTTTTATTATACGACGTACTATTTTAGCAACAAGTTAGAAATATTATAATTTTTTATGATACCAAAAAGAAATAAATAAGTGAAATAACCTGCTCTTCGTTTTCATAGGCATTCAGTATAGGCAAAATATTTTCATTCTCTTCAGAGAAATTACATAGGATTGTTTCATTTTGAACTGTACTTCCACTGGGTTCTCCAAGTATCTAAGAAAATATTATTTTCAATTAATTATTTGTTAATATTATTTTACTTTAAAAATAAATGCATTGAAATTGAATATTTAAATTACCTCTACAGGATCTATTTTTTTTATTTTATAACGTTGCGCTGTTCTTTTTGTAATAGCATCGTCGCCGCTATCCAAATATCGTTTGTACTTATACATTCTTGATTAATGAATAGTCAGACCTACTTAGATACTTCGCCGTTTAGTTAAAAAAACATCAGAAATGGAAGAAATGAAGCGCGTTTTGGGGTGCCTATAACAGAGCTTTAATACATTCATTAAAACTTACTCTTTTAAGTTAAAATTAAGCCAATTTTTATAAATTTTGATTGAATGTTTTTTTTAATTGAATGTTTTTTAAAGTTTCTAGAAAAAATTCTTGCTACACAGACATTCTGTCGAGAAATTAAGATGAACGAACAAGAAAAGAATTGAATGAATAAGGGGCCACTCCACCTTGAAATAGAAGCTAAAGCAACTCAAAATCAACGTGGAAATCGAGGTTCCTCCACCTCGAAAGGGAGATGGAAATAAAGTCCAATCCCGTTCGAAATTGCAGCTCGAATTCGACGTGCAAATTGAGGTAGAGATCGGGGCCAACTCTGCTCGAAATCGAGGTGGAAATCGAGGTCAAAGCATTTCGAAATCGAGGTGAAAATCGATGCACACTAGCTAGAAATCGAAATAAAAATCGAGGCCAAAGCAGCTCGAAATTGTGGTAATAATCGAGGTGGAAATCGTGGCCACTCCAGCGCGAAATCGAGGTGGAAATCGAGATGAAAATCGTTGTCAAAGCAGCTCGAACTCTAGGTGGAAATCGAATCCAATCCAGCTTGAAATCGAGGTGGAAATCAAGACCACTCCAGCTCGAAATACCCCTGCTGGAAATCGAGCTCAAGGAAAACTTGGAAATAAAAGATCTTAATAAAACACAATTCAATAGCTATTTACACGGTTAGCAGTAAACTAGTGAACGCTTCTTCAACTGGTAACGCTTGTATATGTTTTGAAATTGACAAAGAATTAAAGTAACTGCTGACAAAAATACATCTATCTTTACCACTGAATGCATAGCACTTACTTGTGCTGTCGACATCGCCCTGAATAACCTTGAACATACATTTTTAATTTTTACTGTCTTTTAAGTGTCGTCTTGTCTTTAAAAAATAGTAAGTTTGATATTACAACCAACCCTTACATATACGAAATTAAACAAAAAATTAGTCAATGCAACAAAATTTCAAAAGGCAAAAATCTAACTTTATATTGGATTCCAGCTCACATAGGCATTTAAGGCAATGTGAAAAAAAAATGTGCTTTATAAACACTGCTTTTTAGTCACAGATAAAACTGAACAGAAATATTATCAGTTTTAGTCACAAATTAAATAATTTAACTCTTGCACTTCCCTTGCAACTCTCTCTCTCTCTCTCCCTCTCTCTCTCTCTCTCTCTCTCGCTCTACTGAACGCTATGTTTAAAGGGCCATTGGTTAGGTTATAACATGTGATTAGGGTTTTATGTTTGAATTGAATCTATAGTAAGAATAAAAACATGAGCTTGTGCAGACGAAAACCAAGAATTTGCTGCTTACAAGAAATTATTTCGTGAAGTGCATGTTGTTTAGTAACATGCAGATAATGACTTCAAATTTTTGTAACAACAGTGTTCTGTAGAACGAGAAAGAGTTATAGAGAATGAGCAGCTGATTGAAAAGCTATTAGGAGTTACAAGTGAAGTGCAAGAGTTAAATTATTAATTCGTAATTGAAACTGATAATATTTCTGTTCAGCTTATCTGTCTTTAAAAAGCAGAGTTAATGGCAATATTTCAAGCCATTTGAATACAAATTAGTATGAAGCTGTTCAAGCTGTTTTTAGTATTTTAATATTACACAGTGATCTGTTTGTGCACATAAAACTGATGTTACATTTTTATATAAAGAGTTAAATAGTTGGAGCTGAACAAATAATATTTTATGTTGCAACATTAGTCTTATGAAGAATCGTCATTCAGATAAGTACCATTAATATTTAAGAAAAAATTAAAGTTAAAATTAAAAGAATTGATTCTTTGTGTTTTTTATTTTTTTCAGGTGTTCCTGTTATTAATTTTAGAAGAAAAATAGAACTAGACGACAATTACCAAAAGGAGAACAGTAAAATAAAAGTATGCACATTTATTAAATAATTTAATGAAAATATTTTTTTAAATCAGAATCATATTTCTGATGCATTAAATTTTTGAATCAAGTTACTTAGGCTTAAATTTGGCACACTTAACAAATCATACATATTTTGATTCAGGAAGCGGATAAGGAAGGTTTTCAAGGCTTAAAGAGTCTAATTAAAGTAAATCACAAAAAACATTTGCTTATTTGAAAAATGTTGTTTGAAGAAAATAGTATAAAAACAGTAGTAATAACTGCTAAAAAATTAATACATCATAAATAAGAATTTGTTGTACCTTTCATTTTTGTAATCAAATATCCTTTGAAACAGGTTGGAAAATTATTTTGCATTTTTGCACTTGTATTAAAATATACTTCAATGTATTTGTGAAGTTAATTTATATATTTTTAATGATGTGGTATTTAAAAAGTTTATCTATAAATGTTAACTAAAGAGGTTGGAATTTAATTATATATATATTTACAAAAAATAAAAAAAAAAATAAAGTTATTTATTTTGGTTGCTAAGTAAATATATTCAAACTTTTATTAGATGCTCATAAATTTCATTGCTTGTTTTATTAAAAGTGTAGGAGTTAAAAAGTATTTATTAATTAAAGTGAATTATTTATTAATTGAAGTGAAATAAAAATGAGTAATAGTGACAATAATATAAATATTATAGATGAACTTAAAAGGATTGACAATAAAAAATGTATTCTTGTCGACTTTGTTTATGAAAATAAAGTCCAAATAGGTTATTTGAACTGGTTAGAAAAAGATGATCAGAAGTTAATTGATAAAATTATTAAAGAAAAAACAATTGTGGATGTTTACTGGCCTAATTGCAATATTTCATCTGCCGCAAAAATGAAAACATCATTGAAGAAAGCATCTTTTAAAAAGTATAGAGGCAGAATCTTGGAATGTAATGGTAATTAAGAATAAAATAAATATATCTTTTATAATTTATTATGCAAAAATTATAATAAATAAATTCATTTTTTTTAAAATAAAGTTTTTAAACTAAACTAACACTCTCTTGATCATGAGAGATGCCCTCAGCGTCATGGCCCTTGACTCCAAAAGTGTCTTTGTTACCTATATAATATTGAAATATATTACAATTAGTAGAAAATAATTTCAATGCTGTTGATATAAATATCCAGAAAATATTCATTAAAATTAACGTTATTTATGGAAATAAAATTAATTTAAACAATTTCTGGTAAAGTGTTTATGCTTTATCAAATAAAATATGTTTAAGTATATTTATTAATAATGTGTATATAAATAATACACATATTAATTATATATTTTATGATAAAAATTACAATTATTAAAATATAAGGAAATATACTTCAGAATAAACACAAAAATAACGCTTATATTTTCTTGTACTTACCATTTGTCAAATAATTATATTTGTACGCTCTTAATAGATTGAATTATTTTGTCATGTACCTATATTGAAACAGTCAGCTACAGGAAATAAAAAGAAAAACAAAGAATTTAGAACTTTTATTTTCAAAACAATTGTTTTAGATAGGTTATATTTATAAAAGGTAATACTTATCTGACAATGAAAATCTTTATCGAAATATGAATGTTGGATACTCCTTGTTTTGCTGCAATTATTATGTAATTAATTTTTTTTTTTTATTACTGAATGTTTATTAAATTTTGTAACATAGTCACATACATGACCAAACTGGGCAGCTAGATATACTACACACTTGTATCTATATATAGAGTCAGCTGTTCAGGTTGGTCTTGCATGAAACTTCTTAATAAGTTTTCAGTAATTAAAAATGTTTTTGCAAATTTCAGCTAGATCTGTGATCTATGAAAAAAAATTGTTTGGTGAATTAACGCACTTTAAAGATATGTTATAAACATAAATTTATAAATTAATAGATTTTAAGTCAGTTAAAATATTTAGATAGTAAGAATAAGAGAGCTATTTTGATTCAGTGCAAACATTTAAATATTGCTTTGTTTTTATTGTTCAATAATGATGTTTAATGGTTTTTTCAGTCCTTTATGAAAAAATTGCCCTTGAATGATTTTTTACAGTCCCTTATGAAAAAATTGTCTTGCATGAAGTCGAATTCTTGCAGGAATCCTGCAAGAAATTTGCGAAAAAGAGGATAATTCAAACAAATTAGACTTTTTTCAAACCAAAATTGCTAATAGCACTTTTTCGACGGATTCTGATAAATTTCGTTTATAGAAACCTACTGTATCGTTTTAAACCATTAAGCTTTTGTCAAATTGTTTATAATCGACGATTAAAGATACAAATAAATGTTTTTTTTTCGGGTTTTTTAATATACAAAAAAGTCTATTGCTCATGCAAAGTTTTATATAAGAGAAAAGTTATAGAGATTAAAAAACCTATTAAACCAGCCCAAATATATAGTTAACGATTCGTCAATTTTTTGCACTGTAAATCGCAAAATACGAAGAAAAAGGGACACTGGGAAATTTAAGGATAAATTTAAATAAATTATAGCTACAGCTTTACAGTTCTACATGTAAAAAGCTTCAGTAAAGACAATTATATCCTACCCAAGGTCGTTCCGATAACTTAATTGGTTTTCGCAAAAACTAATTTTACAACTTAGAAGACGTTTTTGGAAAATTTAAGTTCTACATCAGAATTGAGCGATCATATCATCTGCATTATCATTTTTATCGTGTAGTCTACGTATTATGATGTAGCACTTTGGCTCATCACTTTCGAAACGTGGTTAGGTGTCAAATGAATGATTCACTCAATTAAGATAAATAAAATAACATAATTTATTTAAAGATCCGAAACGCGGGCACCCTCCGGCTAGTCCTCGGAGAGGGGAATTACTGCCGTGAGGTCGAACTCACTTCGACTATTCCGCGTAACGCTTACTCTTACATTCCTGGCTCGACGCAGTGATGGTCTGTCTCCGTCCGTCTCGCAGTCCGGCAGCCGGCACCGTCGTAGTCCTCCGCCTCGGGTAGATGGAAAACAACCACTCTCGCCCATGCATACTCTCACACACACAATTCACACCCGAATTTAATATTGCGCGCGCGAAACACGAGCGGTGGTGATCAAATTGAAAGCTATCGGAACGAAATAATAATGAAAGAATTACAATTTTAAAACAATTAGCCGGCGAAACAATACGTCTGACGCGCTCGAGACGAAGCAGGAGAGTGATGAGCGTCTTCTTTATTGCCGCGCTCGTCGCCGGGGTGAGTCGCAGGATCAGCTGCCGCGCCGTTGACAGCTTTACCTCGCTCTCGCTCCTTGGCGGCTGGCAGCGAGCTTTCCAAATCTCATGTGGTGGGCCAGGCCGCTTTACTCTAGCTGCAGGTCGTGCTCTCGCCGAAGGGGAGAGCGAGGATTGCTGGTCGCACGCGGAGAGCATCACCTACTCGGCTTCACGTCTCAGGAGCTCGGTGTGATGCTGCAATTGATGATGCGATGATCCGGATGATGCGCCCTGAAAATTGAAATTCGCGTGCGTCTCACACATTCTTCCACACGCACACTCATACACGCGCAACCTATGACGGTGCGGCTTGGCCCTCGTGCTTCGTTTCGCTGCGAATTAGCATGTGTTTTTGACTTCGCGCGACCGTGAAGGGAACACCTTCACAGTATAGAGAGTTAAATCTGGTAATGAGGAGGTGATAAGCGAGCGTTGCGAGGTGGAGGAGAAAATGATGCGGTGTCGGCGGCGGTCACGCTCACGCGGCTGCCACTGTATTTTTGAGTTCAAATTGACGACGTATGAAAAATTAACGTTTTTTCAGCGAAACCTGTACGTAGAGTGATGATTTTTTTTAAATCTATGTTTAACTGCGCCCTTAAATTGTTACTTACCTTTAAATTATTTAGTGAATTTTTAAATTTTAATACAAATGTTCAAAATTTGTTATTTTTAAATATTTATATAAATAAATATTTAAAAATAGAAGTATACTTTTATTGGATTCTATTAGTTTCTTTCAACTGGGAATACAGATATAATAAATTTTTGAGTTCAAAATGAATATTAATTTAATATTACTTAATTCAATACAGTGCACTCTCTCAAAAGGGCCGCGATGGGACCGGAGGGGAATAGTTATTCCACGAATTGAGAGTCCCCCACCACTAGCCCATCACGGTAGACTCGATG
>UCOM01004512.1:0-12103 GCA_900474385.1 Ormyrus pomaceus | reverse complement strand
CGGCAAGGAGTCGTCAGCCGGCTGGCGCGGTCTGCCTTATGGCCGCGCCGGTTGATGAAGATTTCCCATACTCCCTCGTAAAAAAAAAAAAAAAAAAAAAAAAAACACACACACACACACACGTACGCACGCACGCACACACACGCACAGTACTAGTCTCCACATGTGGGCATTTATACAAGAAAATATGTACATTAAATGATATATGCCTGTGCATTTTATGTTTTTACGATAAAAGAATAATAAATCCATGAAAAAAAAATTTGGGTTTGCATAGTGCCAGTCAAAAGAGGTTAAAATATAAATAGGCAGATATAACCAAGGAGATATAATCAGGCAGATACATTCTTTAAAACATAAAAAGCAAAAAAAATCAATTATCTCGATTTTCTAAAATGATTCACCTTTAAAATCTTGATGAAATCGTAATATAATTTAGAAATTAATAAATGTGAATGTTAAAAGAACACAATTAAGGTAGTAACAATAGTTGGATAAAAAATAATCAGGTATTCAATGATATTTTTAAGCTTTTTACCCATTTTTTTGACGATTTTTAATTTTTTTAATTATGAAGATGACTTTAAAAAAATCTACAAAAATTCAAGGATATTGTCTAGTACATTCTTATGAAAGGGGATTTTTTTAAAGAGATTCAACGTATTGATGATCGGATACGAGTCAAAATAACCTAAAAAATACAATCTTTTGCAATTTTGACAACCGTTCGAAAGCTAATTCATGAGTTTACGAAAGTTGAAACACGTATTTAAAAAAAAAATTTTCTGGAGCTTTTTTTTAAAATAATAAGTTATTTTAATGTTGTTTCCTGAAAACTTTAATTTTTTGGAGTTTAGCGTAAGCCAGAGGCTAAGCCAATGAACTTGGAAATGATTTGAACCTAGTTTGGCTTAAATTGTTGGAAATTTATGTGCTTATGGTCTGAAGAATTGTATATTTTAAAATTATGTTACAAATTGTTTTTAAAATAAAAAATTTATATAAATTTATAAAATTGAAGTTATTTAAACAGTTGTTAAATATTAAAAAACAGTTAGTCAAATAATTTTAAAATATACAACTCTTTATACCATTATGACGTAAGTTTCAAATAATTTAAGCCAAACTAATCGTAGGTCTAAATCTGTTGAACGATTTAATCTCTAAGTTACGTCAAAACGAAAATTTAGAATGTTGCACATCTCTGGATAAAATGAAACGAGGACCTTCTGGCTTAGATCATTTTATCACAAATTATACATATTTTAAATATATTATGTTTATTTGTATATGAATAATTTAATTTTCTTTTAGAGTTTTTTTACACAAAATTTCCTCTAAGTGTAAGGCCCCCTTAATATTTCTTTAGTTAATAGCATAGTATAACAACAAAACAATAGCATAAGCAATACATCATACAAATGTAATTTACAAAATCCAATTGTAAAGATTGTTCAATGTCATACGTTGGTCAGACTTCAAGGAAATTAATGAAGAAAATTAAGTGGGTCTTACACCTAGTAAATATTGCGTGTAAAAAAATCTGTAAATAAAATTTAATTACACACGAATATAAACTTAATATACTTAAAATATGTATAATTTGTGATAAAATGAGTCAAGGTAGAAGATCCTATACTCATTTTATCCAAAGATACCCAACATTCTAAATTTTGGCTTTAGAGTAAATTATAGATTGAACCGTTGAACAGATTTGGACCTAGTTTGCCTTTATTTGTTGGAAATTTATGTAATTATGGTCTGAAGAGTTTTGTGTTTTAAAATTATTTGACTACCTAATATACACGTCTCCCCAAGACTCAGGAAAAAACAATCCAGACAAAAACAAACCTCCTTTAAACAGCCAAAAAAGAAAATTAAAGTAAAGATACAATAATTGATGAAATAACTGTTCAACTGGAATAGGTTAAAAAGTTCTTTGACACGAATGAAACTCCTCTTACCATTAAACTTAGCAAGCTATGTTTCTCCATTTTTCGATAAATGAAATATAATAACTGTTAAAGAGAATTTTCCTTTTGAGATATCAGAGCTCGTAGAAACTCTAATAATAAAAATCTTAAGTTTTAAAACCAAAAAAACTTATATACATCATTTTTTAGATTGCTCGCAGTTTTAAGAAGACAGCTCAATTTACAGACAAGGCTAAGTAACATATACATATATATATATATATGTGTCGAATCATGACTAACAGAAATGGAACGCATTCAGTGACCAGGATTTATCGTACTTCAAATCGAAATGACAACATTTTTTTCAAGAGGGGATGGCATCATTTTTCTAATATGTAAGAATATAGGGTTCGCAGAATTAACTGAGGAATAGTAACCAGATCAATTAATTGAGATTTGCGAAAAACATCAAAATCGTCAGCGCAAACTTGTTAAACTATATAAAGATATCTACCTGTGTTGAAATCGAAACTGCTATTCAAAATTCTCCAAACGGGAAAAATTTATCTTGAACGTTACTATGCAAAGCTAAAAGCTGCATGGAGCTCCTATGATAACTGATATACGGAGTTATTGTAACTATTAACCACATCCAAGCGAACCATTATCACTTAGCGTCTTCTTTGACCCGACTAAATATTGTAAACAGTCCTGAATGCAAATACGACTCGCCGAATGCAGATATCAACCATGTCCTTTCGGACTGTATCTTATACGTGAAGCATAGAGATAAATTTATAAAGAGCCTTCGCTAAAAGTCCTCTCCCCATGCAATAAAAACACACAGGTGCAAAAACCGAATATAGCCGCCTGTAGGCACATTCTTACGTTCTTAAATGAGAGCAAACTCAGAGTTTAATTTACCACAATATTGCACACACCTCAAAGCATGCATACTCGCTCATCACGTTTGCATCTTTGTACAACATATTATGTATCAATCTCCGAACTTTTTATTCTAATTTTTAATGGAACTCTTTAGCTTATGTATAAAAAACTCTGTGTAAATATTTCCAATGTAAGTTCGTATAGCTGAAAAAAGACACCTATATGATTCCAAAGGTCAATAAATAAAAAGAAATGTCATTATATTTAATTTTTACACGGTAACTCACTTCAAAATTTATTTATCATATTCTGTACGTCCTCATGAATATTTTGTGAAAAAACTATTGGGCTACCTTAAAAAAACTCCATTTTTAGAACATGTTTACGTTTTGGCCGTCATTTTATTTGAGCGATATTACAGATTATCGGGTGATTTTTGATCGGAAAAAAATTAGAAATATTGAAAAAGTATCATTTTTTCTCAATTCTTTTCTACTAGCAAATTCTCGATTCTGAGCTTGGATTTGAAAAAAAATCTTATAAAATTCATTTTATAGGATTTAATATTTGTATTTCCATCAGAACAAATAAGATTTTATAGAGAGATTTTTTCATGAGAATATTCTATAAAATACTTATGAAACTTATCTTTTGCAGTATATAGTTTAACACATGGATTTGCACGAGAATTAATAAAATCTTAAAAGATTTTATAAGATTTTTTCAATATAGAAGGAATAACTGATGAATTCATACCGCTGTTACAGGCATGCAATCTAGATTGAAAAATATTTTAGAAATTCGACGATCTTCGACTTTAATGGGTTAAAAACATTACAACCCTATAAACATATCAATGTGTCCCATTAAATTATCTAAGAAAAAAAAATTGATTTCAATACTACATTCAAATAATATTTCTACAGTAATATATTTAATTTTAGATCAAATAAGCCAACTTAGAGTACTTTATGACTCTTCGATGCCAAAATATTGAATTTTGATTTCGGCTTTTGGCTCGATTTAAAATCCTAAAAATTTAATATTTTGGCATCAAAGAGGCCTAACGTGTTCTAAGATAATTCATTTGATTAGGATCGGAATATATTATTCTAAAAATATTATATAAATGTACTATTAAAATCTATTGTCTTTTCCAGACAATTTAATGGTAAATGTGTGAATATCCCTTTAATTATTTTTAACAATCAACTATAAAGAATACAAAGTACCTCAAATAAATTGCGTAAAAAAAGCGCAAAAGCATAGAAATGTTAGTGCTTATAAAAAATTATTTTTTCGAAACATTCCTAAAGAAATTAAAATAGTTTTTTATTTAAAAACAGTTGAAAATTATCTTTTTCTAACAGAAGTACTCACGCTTGTGCAAATGGATGAAGAGCTGTCGCAGCAGCGGCTGCTGCAAGAGAACTGGGGCTACGAGTAAGAGCCAACGCAGCTGCACTTGCCGGAAACGCGGTTGCGGCCCTTGTTGCGCCAACACGACTTCTTTGAATTGCAACTCCTCGCAAAGCTGCAGCTGCAACAAAACATGCCAAAGCGACTTACCTTTTCTATTCTCCCTATTTAAAATAATCTCTTGCTTCATCGGCAACTTCAGCAGCAGCAGCAGCAGCAACAGCTTTTACGTTTTATTGCCATTAAAACATTAGAAAGTGGCCTTGCGTACCACCGACCCTTTTAGAATAATTTACTTTCTAAGTTTAAACATGATTGATTCAGAGCCTTCAAATGTGTGTTAAATTAGTTACAATTTTATGCAACGTTTAATTTACAAATAAAAAGAAAATTAAGGGAAATAAAAATTATCCAAGTGTTATTCATTCAAAACTAATTAAAATTTAGAGATTTTTAAATATTGCAATATTAAATACCATGCTTGTATACATTTTTTTTTAAGTATTTATGTTAAGATCAAATTCTATATCGCGAACGGTAATATTAAAAGTGTAACTTTTCAAAATTTTTTAATGATAAATCTTATGATTTAAAAAGCAGTGCTTTGCAATTGAAATTCTAATTAGTCTTGATGCGATATTTATGTGCATTAAGCATGCTGTCATTT
The DNA here is from genome assembly GCA_900474385.1 of Ormyrus pomaceus. Lineage (NCBI taxonomy): Eukaryota > Metazoa > Arthropoda > Insecta > Hymenoptera > Ormyridae > Ormyrus > Ormyrus pomaceus. The sequence continues at coordinate 7,213 of UCOM01004512.1, read as the reverse complement.
TGCAAAATTACTTACTTGCAAGGTAAGTGATTGAAGTAAGTGATGTGATAAGACGATTATTGCAGAAGCTAAATGAACTAATATTCATTATACATTAACGTAGTAAGCCGATAAAATGTTGATACCATAATTATAAAATTATTAGCATATAAAATTTAAATGTCAAATGTAAGAAAATTAAAGACCAATTATAAATAATTTTTAAAGTAATAAAATCCAGTTTGGTAATAAATATGTGACACCTATTAATGCTCTATAAGTGGTTGTACCTGCCTACGTAAGAAACAAATATTTAAAAAAAAAACAAAAAGAAACAAAGATGTACCTTCGTCTCGCCGCGGCTCTTGGCGCGAGGACGAGAGGCGTAGTGGTAGGTGACGGTGTGACCGCAGCTGCTGCAACTGCTGCTGCTGCCGCTGCCGATGGCGCGGCTGCCCCGAGCCAACTCCAGGGCATTGCCGGTAACCTATATCCTGTATTCGAGAAATGTTACTTCAAATTCGAATTTTCAGAAATTCATTTCATTTCCTTTTAGCTTATTAAAATTAAAGCTGTATAATTCATATTACTCATAGTCTCTTATAACATTTTTAAAGTAATTTTATTACAATTCTTTTAAACAAAGTGATGGCAAGTTCGAATAAATAAAATTAATAATACATTCTGCAACAAGGGGCAAAAGTAGAAGATTTTTCCCGCGGGTGAGTTTACTGCCCGACCGAGAATATTGTTCGCGAGGGTGCGTTTACTGCCCGAGCGTCGCTTCAGTAATCACCCGATGGAAAAATATTCTTGTAAGGACAATATAATCACTCAAGGAAAAAATCTACTTTTGCCTTGTATTGCATATAGTATTTTATTCCACTCTCGACCGGAAAGGCCACTTTTTGGTCCTGAAAAGCGGGGTTGAAACAACTTCGCATTCTGTTAGATATTTTTTTTAACTTTTTGAAATTTAAAAAATTTTGCTTTTTTCTTACTAATTTTATATTTTTCCCATTCATTTTTCACTTTTCCCGCTAATTTTACTTTTTCCCGCAAAAATAGTTTGCGGGAAAAATATGTCACTTTTGCCCCGCTTATCAGGGGCAAAAAGTAGGTTTTTCGGTCGGGTGTGGAATAAAATAAATTATTATGTATCAACTGGTAGTAGATTTGAATGATTATAATTATTTTATATGAAATTTTAACTGAATGTTAACCGTACTGTGACTATTTTTTATCCTATTTCCAAGACTCGCATCTTACATTAAGTGTTTCCTAATCAATATAATAGAAATGATACTAATGCTTGCTTTTATAAGACATATTTTATCAACATTAAATTTAGCATTAAATTAACATAAAAATTGTAATTTTTTCTCAATTTATACAATAAAAAAATATTGACAGATACTTTGTACATCAAAACATATATACATATACATCTCTTTCGCCAATTTTGGTGTATAAATCAGATTAAAGTATTTGGCAGTGGAGAGTCAAGTAATACAAACCGATGGATAGCCCTGGCTGCCTCTGAATTTGCTCTTTTTTTTACATTAATAATATAAATTATTTTTACGAATTATAAATGAAAAAAAAATGAATTTGACTTACATTTTTTAAACAAGTATTGATAATGTAAATTTTTTTAATAAATTGTAATCTTTCTAGGATTCGACTATTGATAACTAGGCTAAAATTTCATTTGGTTACTAAATTTTTCTTTTTTAAATCTATAAAACTCTGAAACTTAACATTGTTCGTATAAATATCATCTACTAACTTAATGCAAAAGATAAAACGTGAACTTGAACTGCGCTGACTATTACTATTTATAATAATTCGCACGTTAAAATGACTGACGGTCCTCTTTCTTTCGCCTTCTCGATATTTATATGTAACGCAGAAACACAATTCTTTAAACGTGCTGTATCAAGCTGAATCCAGTCATAAATCTTAATTGGGCAGCAGGCAATGTTGGCTTTGTTTGGTTGTTTTATCTCTAATGCCCTGTTGACAACAGTTTTGACATATCCCTTAGAGGCCATCACAGAAATCAACTCTACCCTTTTATTAAAACCGACTATCATTTAACCTAATAATTATAATTAATAATAATCTGAAAATAAAATGCAAGATTTTTTCTAACATTTCTTATAAACATATTTAAGAGTTCCTAGCTGAATATTCTAAAATTTGAATAAAACGTACGTAATATTTTTTATAAAGAAAATTATATGATCTAATACAATTTTGATAAAATCCTCAAACGGGATCGAAATTTAAAATATAATATGATACATAAAGTTAAAAAATTGAATAGGCAAAATAAATACCAAAATGACGTTTGGTTACATTGTTGGAACGCTTAAGTGTATTTTCAATGGATGTATTGGAACATCGATTTGACCTAGCAGAAATAGTTTCAACATTCAAATCGTGTCCAAAATTTGAAGTTAAAAATTACGCACTTGTATCTTTAATATGAAATGTAGCTAAAATATTTGAAAAGATGATTTACAACAGAATATTTTCTTTAAAATCTAAGAATATTTTAATTGCCAATCAATTTGGCCTTATTAAGAAAAAATATCAAAGGATTTTTTAATTATTAGCAAATTTCTATTTGCTAACAAAATTTTAAAAAACCCAAACATAAGGAAACCCGTGATAACAACTTAAGAATACCAAACTTAACTTTTACTGATCGTGTAGCGGCACAGAGAAAATCATCATTAATAAAAAAATAAACATTTACTAATCTGCCAAAAAATATATGTATTCCCTAGTTTTGGGATTAAGACGTCTGTGGGATGTTTCAAAGAGATATTTCAACTTATGTGTAAATGAGAGTATTATATTATTGCGGGAAAGCATATAGCCAGATAGAAGAGGAATTTCGGAAGCAAGAAGTCAGATAAATTTTAGTCTCCGATGTCTACGTTTTAAGTAATACTCGTATTATACAAAAAACACGCTCCGATTCACCCAATTTCTTATTTTTTAATTCGATATTACTCAAAATCTAGACATGGGAAACGAAAAAGTTAGATATCATTTTTATCCATGCGCTGCATTGAGAATTTTTGCACACATCTAACAAAAGCGTATTCTGATTTTGAGTAAATGAGTTTTAATTTTCCTTTTTTAAATTAGAACAAATTTTAGTTAACAATACAATTGCATTAATAAAGCATTCAAATAAGAGCGGCCCTTGGCTCAGCTAATGGTTAACCAATTACCGAGAAATCAGATGCAGTAGGACTGTAAATTTAAACTGATGGACAGATTTGAACTTACGTCCTGGAGCAATATCGTCTTAGAAAATGAAGTCTAGTGTGTACCTCAAAGTAAGCAAAGTGATGCTTTAACTACTTGGCCCCTGCATAAACATAAATACTTATTTTTTTTATATAAATCTTCATAACTGTTTAAAATGATGTTTGGGATTAAACATTTCACTTGCATTAATAAGAAATTATTGTGTGAAGTGATCATGTTAAACTCGGATTGCGATTAAATCTTTTTTAATTTAAAAAAAAATTAAAAAGAATCCTATTACTTCTACTTTTGGCGGTAATGGATTAAACAACGGACCCAACGGACGCTCTTATTTTAACGCTATTGTATTGTAGACTAAAATGTATTATAATTTAAAAAAAGAAATTTAAAAATCACTCAAAATCGACAAATGTTTACATTAAATGTGTGCAAAAGTACTGTAGCAATGGGTAATGATATTTAACATTGCTTTTCTGTCTAAAGCGTCTCTTCATTGTATGTGCTTTATAACTTACCGGTCGTTGTACCTGTCCACGTTTTATGCTTAACTTATTTATGATCTTATGATTAACTTACTTATATCTACATTATGTTAATATCGTAGTTTTTTTTATTTATCTGAATGTTTTATTAAGAAATGAAGTTTTTACTAATTAGAAAAAAATATAAGAGACCATGAAAAATATCTATTATACAGGTATCAATAATCGTTCATTTTAAGTTTTTTTTTTACAATAATAAGGGGAAGTATAAAATTATACAACTTAAATATATATGTATATTGATGAATGAATCTCATATGAAGGCAAGCCAAGGCCACAACATGAGACGTGCAATTGGGAAAAGGTAATAATAATATTAAAAAGCTATTGTAGTATTTTCTTCCAAAACCATTTGAACCACAACCAAGCACAATCACAGGCAAGATAAAAAGTTTTTGAATCAAACAATTATCAATCAATAAGGCATTTTACTTTAACTGATAAATACTTTCGCAAAAGCACAGATGTATATAAGACGTATACACACACTGCGATTATTATTCTACGATACCCTTTGTGAATTTAATGATTTAAGATTGATAAATTATTAAATTGTAATATTAAAAATCGAATACGATAAATATTTCAAATAAATCACTTTTTTTCTAAATCAATAAATACAAAATAGGGCATTCAGCAGTTATTTATGTTAACATCTATATAAGTTAATAATGTCAATAAAACATTTCAAGTTAAATTTTTAAGTAATTTAACTAATTTGGTGGATATTTATAAACGATTATTCAAAATTATACGAAAAATGTATACACATGATAGTATAAGTATATGTGTGTATGTGTGACTGCACTGGTAATATTCACATATGTGCATGAATATTTATGAATGGACCCATGCATATACGTTTGTTTGAATATGTTGGTCTCAAAATGTGCACTTACGATCATGTATTTATATATGTGCGTTCATGCTTATACACGATGTGTGAATTAATAGCATGATTTTATGTATTGTGCATGTAGTGCATATATTTAAAAACGATACACGATGTTTGATTCTAATAAAAATATTAAAATAGAAATGAATGAAGCAGATTAATTACAGTACGATTTGTCGTTTACATTCAGAATATGGAAATACGTGAATAAATAAAAATTTAAGAAGCTAACACGTGTCATGATCAAATTATTATTTTTAATACAAACTGTATTAAGTTACTAAATGTGAAGTCAAATATTCCTCATGCGTCTCAATTGGGTAGAATAATCCTGTTCTACCTACTAAGGTAAATTTTTATAAAATAAAAAAGAAAATCACAAGCTTATACTCATGATTACTTTATTTACGATTACAAGGATTTTAAATATTAATAAGATACCCTGCATTCCTTGGGTATATTTCATTTATTACTTTAATAATGCGTCTTTTCTTATGCAAGATTTGTTACTTTATATTAATTTTATTCACCTTTTATGATTCCTTTATTATTATTTTTTTTTAATTGGCTGCGTCCGGCCCTGCATTTTAATACCATTATAAATCTTCTAATTGAAAACATGCAGAACGGGAATGCCGTACATTTGTTGTCCAATTTAAAAACATTTCTCATGCAGTCATAACTTGTAGAAATTTCTTTTTATTATTTAAACTGCACCTTTCGATATCATTGAAAACTTAAAAATTTTCCTAATATATGGATATCTACAAGAAAATACGAACACTTTTTTTTAGAAAATGTTAAAATTATTATTAAACTTTTTCTATTTTCTGAATTTATTAATTCCTTACATTTTACTTATTATATCTTGAATTAATAAGCGCTATTTTTTCCCAAATTAAGGTACTATAAAAAACTTCTTGTACAAGAAGTTAATACGTCCTAAAAATGAATGAGAATAAAGAAGAAATTCGATACATTTTGAAATGTTATTACAAGAGGAAAAAAATTTGTCTTATGCTGCTAAAATATTTTTGGCGTTTACGAAGAAGATGCAGTATCAGTACGTGTAGCACAATGCTGGTTCAAGCGTTTATATTCTGAAAATTTCCATGTAAAGATGCTTCTCGAAGTCGTCCGAATTCTGAAAAAGTCGATGAACTCATCGAAAAAATTGAGCAATACCGACACATTAGCAGTCATAATATTTGTAAGCAATTGAATATCGATTACAAAACAGTTTTGATTCATTTAGAGAGAGCTGAGTACAAAAAGAAACTGGATGTTTGCGAGCTGTATGATATGATTTAATAATGAAAACTATAATGGAGTTTCCATCTAAAAATAGTTGCTAAAATGAAACGAAATCGAGCCATTTTTGAAGCAATTTATTATAGGCGATGAAAAATGGATAAGGTATGATAATATTGTTCGAAAAGTTCAAGGTTTAGATAAGCTAAAGTTTCAGGAACAGTGGTAAAGCCAGGATTGACACGAAGGCAAGTAATGCTGTGTGTGTGGTGGGATTGAAAAGGAATCGTCTACTATGAGTTACTGTCGCTTGGTCAAACGATTGATTTTAACCTCCAGTATCAATAAATGGAAAGATTACATCAAGCAATTGCGAGAAAAATCAAGCAGAATTAATCAATAGAAAAGGTATTATCTTTTAATAGAGCCCTATAAACTTTTGGTGCTCCCCCAAAAGAGAATTTGGATGGGAAGCTTTAGTGCATCCTTAGACGTATTAGATAATTTATTTCGGTCTCAGAAGATTATGCAAACTTGACTTTAAAAAGCCCTATGCTATCTCGTGTTGCAGTTTTTCAACCAAAAATCACAGAAGTTTTACAGTAACGGAGTAATGATTTTACTTGAACGATCGAAAACTTGTCGAATAAAGCGGCACATATTTGGTTGAACAAACTTTATTTAAAACGTCAAATTCACTTGTTTTATTTTTGCACTAAAATATGAAAAAACTTTTTTCTCAACCCAGTATATTTCTTATTTTTCTTTATATCTTCAATTTGAGGTAAATTAAAAAGGTATCTTACGATTTCCCCCACCCTAAATTGCTTTACGCACTAGAGCGAAAAAGTAGTGCTTTATGTACGGAAAACAGTTACATAAAGTCGAACTTTACGCAAGTCGTTATGAAAATGATGTTTTTGGCTTACTTTAGCAATTTCCTCGTGACAAACCAAATGAGGTAGAACCTACTGAAAAAGCTTGAGATGAAAGCTGAGAAATGTATTTAGTATTTATTTAACCTAATATTATAACATTTACATAGTTTAAATTTTACAATGTAAATCCTACAAGAGGTAAACATAGTTAAACATAGGTAAATATGTGTGTTCCGTTGAAGTCTAGAAAAGTGCCTCGGCGGCGTGGGGCTGCGGTGTTGCCGATTTTTTGGCGGTTATCACCGGCGGCCGTGTGGCGCTGCCCCGTGCCGCCGATGTATTAGAGAGGGGATTATCCCGCGGGAGCGAGTCAGTCGTTA
>UCOM01004511.1:0-12114 GCA_900474385.1 Ormyrus pomaceus | reverse complement strand
GTTTTGTTTTTTTCAGATTTTGTAGTTTATAGGTTAATTATGCCCATACTATGTATACTCTATGAATGTCCATTCCTCGGGAAACGTATATGCAATAATTATGCATATTCTATACAATTTTTTGTTACATGGGTAATAAAAATACGATCTTACTTTTGTAAGCACAAATGAGAATAATCTCCCAGGCAACCATAATTTTTACGACGATTAAGCCGGCGCCTCTGAGCAAAATTTCCACGGACTCAGAAGACGTGCGTCTAACAGATTCACGCGGCAAGTGCGAGATAGAGATTGGTATAGTCTGGGGCGAAGAAGGAAAAACGAGGAGGCGGGTGAGTCATAAACGATGTGAATCGGAAGAAAAACTGCTAAACGAAAATACCCTCGCCGGTGGGGGGGAGGCAGAGAGTCGGAGGGGCCGAGGATCGCGCGCCTCGATCTAATGGAGAAAGTAATGGATTTTCGGTAATAAAGATCACCGGGCGAGATCGGTCCGACAGTAGTAGCCTTTGCCCTCCCAAAGTCAGCCCCGAGATGGCTCGACCCCAGTCGGCTTTCACGGGGAGAGAGGCGATGACCGTTGCTATTATATTTTCAATTCGGATTCTTTGCGAGTTGATTTTGTACTTAATTTATTCTTGCATGTAAAGTTGGTAATAGTTATTGTGTGGGTGAGTAAATTTTAATGTTTTTTCTGGAAAATTCGGGTGGTAAATCTTTGAAAAACAGTTTCAAGTGACTGACTACATGTATTTTTGTTTCAATGAAATTTTATTAATACCAAATAATAGCAATTGATTTTAATTGATTTTGCGAATTTACTGCGATTCGCGAATTTACTGAAAAATATGTTTTATATTAAATAAAAATTTAACTATGAAATCTAATAGAGCTTTATCGACAATAAATTTAATGCCATTTTATCGGCTATAAATCATAAATTTATTGGCCTTTTATGTACTCCGCTGCAAAAAGTAAAATTAAAATAATTTTGTAATTATCCGTTTAATTAATAGAATAATAATCGCTGCTAAACACGTCAAATTTGTACCGATATCTCCTTACGTTAGGTCGAGGTTTCGGCGGTTACGACATAGTCAGAAATTGTGATCTGCCGCGCGGCTTTAGTAGTGCAACAGTAAACAGAAGCGATGATATAGACTCCCGGGTATATTAGATCAAGCTAGAAGTCATTAGTGTCTTGATTGGCACCGTAACACATCTGCCTGGTATTTATAATCGAAATTGACGACGCAGTCTACGATTTCTGCTTCCCCAAGTGGGAACTTAACCCCCATAAACTATATAACTTCTTTTACAACTACTCCAGCCTCATCGACAATCTAAAATCCCCCCACCCCCGCTTCCCAAAAACACTTCCGCCTCGAGCGGCCGATAACAGGCCACTGATTTCCCATGTCCCTAAATCAGATCGAGGAAGAAGGCCTTGTCGAGCGGTCGGCCGAGCCCTAATCTTTTCCTCCCGCGGGACATTCGGCTCTCGCGGCCCGGCAAATCCTCCGCGACCAGAAGACAGGGTAAAATCATCGGTCGATCGGTGCGTGTTTCCCGCGCTCGACATCGGCAATAAGCACGCGGATACACGACATTCCTATCTCTCTCTCTCTCTCTCCGGGCATAATACTCCGGGCCGCGCACTCGTTGGCCGCCGGGTATTACTGCAGCGGCGGCGGGCAGTCTATCAGAGATTAGCGAGCCGATCCATTAGGGGGAGGGCTTGATTTAGCCCGCGGTGTGCGTCCCCGGAGCGGCCTCGGAACACGGCTCGGCGCGCCCGGCGTGCTATATCATCCCCAGCGTCGAACGTATTGCCCCGCGCGCGTAAATAGTAATCCAAGCAGTCGAGCGGACGCGCGCCGAGCGCCGGAGGAATAATGCGGAGATGGTTTTGCGCGGCGGCGGCGGCGGCGCTCTCCCCGATCCTCTCGGCGAGTTTGTTGCGCGAGAGCGCGAGGACGCGTAATCAGTGCGCGGACCGGAGCTACACTCCGAGTGAAGTATCGCGCGCTGTCGGTGAATGGGAGAGGGTGTGTACGCGTGTGCGCGCTTCGGAAGGACGGGGCTTGGACAAATGCGCGATTCGGATGGAGGGCTCGAAGATCGGGCTGCTGATTGGTTCTTTATTCTCGGCGAGTGTAAGCTTACGCTCGACGAAAATTGGTGGGAATTATATTGTTGGGATTTACGCGAGTAACTAGGTTTTAGAATTAGGTCTCTATAATTCTTTGCTGACTTTTTTGATAATTTTTACAACTCCACAACATCGTTTCAAACGCGAAAGCTCAGCTCGAAAACTCGCTTACTACTCCTCCGAGTTCATAAAACCATATTAAAACGGCGGTTTACACAGGTTCCTCGTTCCTAGTCTCGGTCGGATTTGCCGGTCGGAGCTCTGTGCGACCCGGCAGAGGGAGAGAGAGAAAAGCCTGATGGGGTTCAGCGGTTCCATTGCTCGGCGCAGTAACAGTAACAGTCGAAGCGAGAGCGGACTCGTCCCAAGGGCGCGATGTGTCGTGCCTAATTACAATGTCCAGCACTCTCCCTCTCTCTTGTCCAAATACAAACAGCGCCGCTAATGCGCTCGAGCGAATGCAGGCCCGCTCGCCGCTTCGCGATTATGTATCCTCTCTCTCTCTCTCTCTCTGCCTCTCTCTCTCTCTCCGGGGTTTGTCCGGCTGGCCTCTATCTCCTAACGCATCTGCAGCAGCGCCACGGGCTTCATCTTAGCGTATTCATTGCCGAACAATAGGGTCATCTGATTACGGGATAATTCCGGGCCGCAGCGGCGAATTATGCGTGTCCCGAAATTAGGAGAGTGATCTAATCCGAAAATCTATGGCGCATAAAGACTCCTCGCCGAGGGCGGCGGGGAGGGGGGAGCAAAGTGCGAATGCGCCGCCGGGGCGCAACGCCCGGGAGGTGTTTGGCTTGTGATTGCTCCTTGTTTCGGACAATGAGATCTGACGCTCGATAACGGACTGGAACTCGGGGATTCGGAGTCGCTTGATAAGGGACGGAAAATTTTGAATTATTGAATTCAGCTGTCGACGGGGACAATGCGGGATTCGTTCCAAGTTTAGGCCGCCGTCGGAAAGAGGGCTTCGCGTTCGTTTAGCGATAAAGAATTGCAAGTGGCAGTAGAGTTTGCTGCAGCGCAACGAGGGATTCTTTCGCCGAACGAAAATACATTCTGAACCATTCGGATTGATGTAGAAAATGCAGTGGCAAATTTAACAACCATTCAGCCTGCAAAAGTTCTCTTCGCGCATTTAGCGGCAATTAACCAGCCCTGCATTGTCCCCTCGCTTGGAATAACGCGGTCAGCAATTGTGCGGACAACAATTAATTTTCCGGCAACGTATAGACTCGTCTTCCCTCGTCACTTCTTTAATTCGAGCGTCGCGCGCCCCGTTGTCCTTTTAATTTTTCGCCGCCCCCCCCCCCTCCCGAAAACAACTGCGCTCGACGCGTTCGATTAGTCTAAATTACGCGATAGTTCGTTTAAAAAGCGATTTAGATGCCCTCGTAGCTTCTCTCGTTTATAATCACGGGAATTGCGCGGAAAACTTTGCCAGCTACATGGCGGAGAGAGAGAGAGAGAGAGAGAGAGAGAGTCGGCTGTCTCCCTCTCTCGATGAGTAATTTCTAGAGTGCATTTCATTAATGGTAATGCGATCGTCATTTCTGCGTCAGTTACTGTCGGTGCGCCGTTTAATTCGTAAATTACTTAAATCCCGATCGCGCTTTTAAAGCCGTCTGACGCTGTTGAGTGCCGCGATGGAGGTTGTTAAAGCCGTCCTTGAGCGCAGCGATATTTTTGACAATTTTTTTCGAGCTTTTCTTTTTTATTTATTTTTTAACAATATTCATAGTGCAGTATCGGTATTTTATCTACTTTGGCACTAAATCTTATCGTGGTTAGCGTCCTATTTTGTAATTTATCTGATGTCGTAAATTTTCGTATGTATCTGAAAAATTTCCATTGCATACTTTGATAACTCGCTGTTTTTAAACGAATAAAAATAAATAATTATTCATTTCAGAAAGACCGTGGAATATTAAATATAGAAACTTAGATAGCATCGTATCAATAAAAATTTTATGTTGGAGGAAAAAATATGTGGGCAGCTAGAAACTAAAATCTACGTAAAGCAATTGTATTGCACATGGAAATATTAACATTAATGAACGAAATTTATGAAAACAATTAATACATTATTCCAGAACATTGTTTTTATTATTTGAATAAATTATGAGTATTTATTATTATTATTATTTCATTTTTTGACCATATCAGAAATAAACTTTCTGTAGTAAGAAATTCTGGAATGAGTATTTATTCTCGATTTACTTTCTGTATTATAAGCTTCATTCACGCCAACAATGTATGTTTTGCCATCTTTAATCAAGATTACCGGTCCGCCACTGTCGCCCTTGAATTGAAAATAATCAATTAGTAACTTTATAAAAATATTCCTAAACATTAAGTGGATCAAGTTAAAAACGTTACTGATCCTAAATGCAGCGGCTGAGGAGATCGACTGCACATATGCTGCAACTTTATTAACATTTGTTTTTTGGCTTCAATTGATAATTCCTGCTCACATTTCTTGTTCGGTATTACTCTTAGGCGTGCTTTTACCAAAACAGGAGAAGTTACGTATTCTCTTCTTTTCCCCCACCCTGCTGTCCATAGATCAAATACATCTTTATTTAAATAATCTGGGTATAAAGGTGGGATTTTCACTACCTCATCTGTCACCGGTGTTTTAAGCTATAACATTTTCAAATGACAATTATTTATTTAAAAAAAACGGGTGTTAACAAGGAAATTTATGAGACTGCTTACCTTTAAAACAGCAACATCGTGATCGGTTTCAGTATCTAGTTTCTTACCCCAATCGTTATAAGTTGTCCAGCTAAAAACATCATAAGATGTCGGCCCATCGCTAAATCTACTCTTGCCCACCAAAACTCGTATCCGTGCTGGTTTTTCATCTTCAAGGCAGTGAGCAGCAGTTAAAACGTACTGTTTGGTAATCAGAGATCCGCCGCAAAAATGACCTTGACGTAGAGTGTAATGTTCATTGTTGCTTCCGTGTTTCCTACCGATAGATACGATAAACGGAAATTCCGAGTATGTGGCTTCTTCAACACTGTATTGAGGGTCAACGGCTATAATTGGATCCGCAGTAATTAATAGCGACTGAATACCTGAAATATTTTATCTCATATTTAAAATATTCTAAAAGTTTCTTTGTATGAAAAAAACGTTCAAGTACATATTGTAAATACAAATGTGAATAAATGAAACTTGGCAGATGATCTAAAGATGTTATAAGTCATTCTAAAATAAATTATAAAAAACTGTAGAAAACAACATTAAGCATATATTTATATATAGTATACTAATAATTTTAAAATATTTTACCTTCTATTTATTACAGCTTTTGTCACGTTGTAAAAATTCGCGCATAAGCGAAATCAATGAGTGTCACGGATTCGTGCTTTGCAAATCAATTCCTGAATACGTTTTACGTTAGTTTCCATAAATAAAAATATTTTCTTAAATTCAACTGCAGAAAAGCACCAAGCTTAAGGCTAAAAAAAAACACCTTTCAAAGGCCAAAGCGCGCTGGATATCGTCACGTGTTCATGGCCCAGAGTCGCACACCACGCGAAAATCAGACGTCACTCGCGAGAAGTTACGATTGAGATTTAAGTTATTGACAAGCTTACTTTGGAGAACCGGCGCGTCATGCGTGCCCGCAGCCCCTCGCGCATCTCGGAGGCGCGCAACTGCTTTCCTGATTTCCCCGAGGATTCACCCCTTGAGAAGCCATTCTTCCGGCTAGGCTGATTCTCTCTCTGTGCGTGCAGAAAAAAAAGCACGCGAGCCGCGCCGGTTATTAGGGGCCTTACCGGGAACTTCTTCTTTCTCTCTCTCTGCCTTTGCGTTCCTGCGGGCCAACTGACGCGTGACGTTGAGTAACGCCGGATGAGGGTTCAGCTTTTCTGGGGATTAGTTGCTCTTCGTAGGAGTGTTTCCCGCTGATTGGATAATACTATCGTGTTTTTTGATGGAGTATGAAGATTTTAATGGTTTGTTTAATTTTCAAGTCGTTTTAAATAAGGTTTACTTGTCCTATTTTTAAGAGACATTAAATAGATGACAGTTTCAGACTAAAATTATTTCCAATAATCTTTGTATTCCCGGTTTAATAAATTATTTTTGACCATTTTTTAGAAGCATTACTAATACATTGTTAGATATGCCACTTCGTCTGTACAAATAAATAAAGGTCAACAATAATTTTTTGTAACTATACAAGCAAACGAAGCAATCCTCGAAGCTGTAAATTTTTCGGCGCCCGCAATCCCCCACCGAATCCGCGCTCATGCCCACTTTGTCAAGTACGTAAGTAGAGTCATGCATTTTGCGGTGCGGCGCGGAAGGGCGCGGGGGTGGACAAGCGCAGTTACTCGCGTGCCTCCGAGTCATAACGCTCGGCGCTTGCGCTCGTCCCGAATCCCAAACAACTTCTGTTTTATTTGAGGGATTGCGCCCCGCGAACTGCAATTGCACTTCGTGACACTGTTACTGTCATTATTATTACTCGCGCAATTATACCCCGATGTCTGTTTGGACGCCGCTGTAACTACTGGTCGCGGCCTGGATATCCAGCCGGCTGAATGCTGGAGATTTAAATAAGATAGCGATCGAGCTGATGGGTTCGTGCGCGATGGGATTCAAGGTTAATAAACAAAGTACGCCTTTTTTTTACAATCTTCCTGGTTTTTTAAACGGTACGAATTGAGCTTGGAAACGAGATTTATTGTTTACTCGCGAAGGAAATCAATGACGCATAGAGAATAAGGTAGAAGGTAGAATAATGAGATTGCCGTCTGCGTAAAAAGAAGTTTGTTTATTATTCCGGTCGAAATTAAACAGAAGAAACTCAAGGATAAATTCTCATTTTCAGCTTACTCTTAAAAGTTTTCTCTGTTTACTTAGTTGCAACCTTTTAATTTTCTTCTATTTCTTTGTTAATTTTTCTTATTCCTTCATTTACATCTCATCGTTGCTTTTATTTTTCTGCTTCTTCTATTTTGTTTATCGATGTATCGCACCGCAGTTTTTGTCATTACTTTTTAATGAGTCTCCCCTCTTTTACACGTACTGTATATCACCCAAAAAACAGCACATCCAAAACTCGAAAGCCTCCCAGTAAAACTTAATCTTCCCGTCCTACTCAGCTTTATTTCGGCCCAGCAGTTACGCCCTTTTGCCGTCCTCATTTTTTACGTAATTTCTTCCCGGTCCGCAGATTTTTCCACGCGCCGTGCGCATACGCACACAGACGCATCCCGGCGCGTAACGACAGCTTGCGCGACTCGAGCAACCCTTTCAACCAGACAGGGGAGGCAGACGTTCGGCCCTGTATTTCATCGTATTACCGGGACATTTTTGCAGCGCGCAGCGAGTCGTCCTTCCGTTCCCTCACGTCCGCTACCCTTTTCCGAAGAGCTCCGGCACTATTTCGCGAGGATTAAATATTGACTGCTATTCTGATTTATAGTAATTGCCGCGTTCCGTCGGGGCCGGAAATGCGAAATGGACCGGATCTCAGACAAAATGCGTCGTATGTTTGTTTTCGGGAGGATCGCGTTCTGTATTTTTCGCCGGATATTTGCACTTATTTTTTTACTCTTTTTTCGAGCCTAGAAATGTTTTATATACTGGGCTATTTGCTTTTTGAATGTGTACATAGAACGAATGCTGAACCTCGACACTGGCAGAGTTTGTATTTATTTTTTCGGCTAGATTGTAACTCAGAGTTATGAGAGTAAAGTTTGTTTGTAGAAAAATAGTAACGTGTATTTTAGAATAAAGCTTGAACTGGCTTACAGATTATTAGATTATATAATCTTAATATAATAAAAAAAATATGAAGATTGTATATAAGTAATTTATCAATAGTTGCGTAGAAGAGAATTCAGATTCTGTTAGTTAAAAATAATCAAAGTATTATTAGGTCTGAAATATAAAAGAACAATTTTTCATTGTGTATTATTTTTTTATTCCAATTTGAGACTATTAATGTAATTAGAACAAAGTCATTTCTTCATAATTTATCAGCATCTTATTTTTTGCTTTTAGGAAGACGAATTCCACTATGAGCCAATTCTTCTGGAGTCTGGGAAAAGAAAATATTTAACTTTAATATTTATGATTAAAAGAAATTATTCGTCCTTATTAAAATTGTTTATTACCCTGTCAGAGAAGTGATTCAAGCCTACAGAATAAGAAACTTCTCCTTTGTTGTATTTGGCGTTATGTTCCTCAACGAATTTTTTTCTTTTCTGAAAAAGCTGATACCTCATTTCTTCTTCTTCAGGAGATTTGTACTCCCTGTTATGCTTGGCCTGTCGACAACAAGTAAAAATTAATAGTAAAAATTGCAACATGTTTCAAGTTTAGCAATTTATTTACTTACTTTAAAATTTGTCCAATCCGAATCCGAGTCGTACAAACCGAAAACTTGAGATACAGCCATTGTTATCAAAATGAGAGTAATCAGGTTTCTCATGATTTATCTTGGAATAACTCAATACGCTGCAAAAAATAAACACGAATTATAATATAATCGACGAGCTGGTAAGATTTTTAAACATTGTAGGAAGAGAACAAATTAATTATTTGTTTTTTTGTGCCTTCGGTTTTTTTAATTCTTATCTTTTATTGTTTTGATTTCATTGGTTTATTTACTACTGAAATCTAATTAACTTTAAATGTTTCTCTATATTTTTTATTAATTCTTTATAAAATATAAATTTAAAAAACATCGATAAGCCTCTTTTAAATTTTAGAAGAGGAAGTCATAAAAATATCTTGTTATTACTCATACTCATACTCATACGAATTCTATTTTTAATGCGACTACTGCGTCTCTCGTTGAAAAAAAAATATGATCAACTGTTTATTACTAAAAGTTCCTATTCGTTTCAAATAAAAACACCCTCTTATAATTATAAGCCTAAATACAAGCCTTTTTTATTTTCTAAACTATATTATATCATTAATAGAAAATTAATTAAAATAAATTATTTTATGCAAAAATATGAACTATTTATCTAAAAAAAAAAGAAACAATTGCGAAAATTTTTACTATCATAAAAGAATACAAAATTTAATGCACGTAAACAAAATAGCTACTTATTTTACTTACGTTATCTCGACAGAATACTGCAGCGAAGTAAGTATGTTTTCTCTTCCAACACGAGTATTTAAGCGTCTGATGCGGAGCAGCGACTGCCCGATTATGAAACAAACAAGGGAAAACCTGAGTCGCAGCTTTCGTAGTGTGCAGTAGTGATGAATCAAACAGATTTACAAATATTTTTACACAAAGAACGAACTACTACATGCGGTCGACATACATCGAGTGCTTTGTTGCAATCAATTGAAGCTAAAACTGTCGCGTTAAAGTAATTACAGTGACGTCATTAATTGCATGTGTATAAATTGTTATTCTTATATAATAAGAAAAAGTTGTTCTTAAACGGATTCAGAGATTGATATTGTAACTTTTTCCCTCTTCCTGGGAGATTAAATTTACAGAAAATCTGACGGTTAGATGTTAACCTTTGATATGTGTTTGATTCTTCCTGCTTACTAGAAAATCCTGGTCAATTTTACAAAGCTTTCCCGTGTCTGTTCTTTTATTTATGCATGATTCAAAAAGAACAAAAAGCAGTGATTATGCAACAACACTTTACATTAATTAACATGCAGAGCTCCAACGGCGTAAACCTCTGAGAGTTTTAAAAGCCTTTGTTTGTTTTTCTTTTATTCCGCTTATTTATTTATTTCATTTCTGAACGTTTAATTATTGAAAGTTAAAAAAAAATTAACAAAACTTATTTCGATATAAACCAGACATTCAGCTAATAACTTTTTGTAAAGTTAAAAAGCTTCATAAATAAAAAAAAACATTACAATATTGATTATCTATAATTCTCATGCAACAATTCAGTAGCACTATCACATCCACCTGCTCCCCAGTATTAAACAAAAAATTGATATCAAGCCAAAAAAAAAAAAAAAAAAAAAAAATCACGCCAAAATCCATCGATCTCGAATGAGCAAAATTATACATCGTCACAGGCCGTGACAGGGAAATACAGTCTCCGGCGCCGATAATTCAGCGGGGCAAATCGCTGCAATAATGCGAGTGACAAATCGTTTAAACGGGCTTTCGGTAAATCCGCGTCGGCGTCGGTGCTTTTCGAATTTTGCGCGCGGCGCCTGCCCCCCTCCCTCCTCTCGGTGAACATTATAATAGGCCGCGTGACGCAGCGGTGACGAGAACGTTCCTCGACGCTTTCGGGCAAATGCATCTGTCAGCGAAGGAGAGCGGTGGGGGCATAGCTGGGCAGTTTTTGCCTCCATATCGGAGTGTCAGTATGTATCTGTACATCTCGCTCGTTTTGTCCGTGTTTTCTGCGCTTGGAGTGAGATTCTTTTTTTTTGCTGCACTGAAAAATTCGGAATTTTTTGCGCTTTTTTACGGATGCGGCGTAGATTTATTGGAGTTGAAAGAGAGAGGATTAAATTTTGGTCGGCTTCCGATGTTTTTTTTTTTTTTTTATTTTCGGTTTTCAGCGTATAAGGGTAACGAATTAAAAAATTAGTTGAATTTTATGTAACTGGATTTTTTAATGTGTTTTTTTTTCAAGTAAATTAAGAACAGAAAGCTGTAATTATTATATTTGAAAAATGACTAGAAATAAAAAAAAAATATTATTTACTACTAGTACTGAATCGCGTATGAGAGAAATTTCCAATTTTAAATAAATGGTGCAATTACATAATTGCTTCATAAAGAAAGTTTGATAAACGTTTGTATTGAATGTATGCAATTTAGTGAAGCTTGTAAATGCACAATTTTCATCTTCAATTTGTGGTGAAAGCCAATTTTCAGAAAGAGTCAAAGTTTAGAAGATAATTTAGGAAGGTCGTTGTCAATGAACTGTTAACTAATCAGCGAATAATAACATTTGATAAGGATAACTGCCTCATACTGGAAAGAAACAGAAATCTGAAATTTAGTTAGTTATTTTCTGCAGACGTTTATTTTAACTTGTTCATTTACCCTTGTAAAATTAAAATCCTTTATTGATACCAGAAACTAGCCCTTATTTTAACACTCCTACGCAATTCGTCGCCTCCTGGCAGCGTAAAAATCCATTAGCTTCGATACAACTCGCGCACGATTTAATATAGACGCATGCACACATACAGGCTCGAAGCTCGCATCGTGTGCCAGATCGCATCGACATAAATTCCGAGAGTCAAAGTTTTTCATTCCTTATCCAGCGGCGACGAGCGGCATAATTCCGCCGTCCGAGCCACTCATGTAAATCGGCCGATCGAATAAATCCGTCCGAGAGCAGAAGTCCGCCGCGAGAAAGAGAAACGAAAGGCTCGGGCCGGGGTTTATTTTTTTTCAGCCATCGGCCCTGCCGAAGAAAAGGCGAGCAGACGCCGTCTGGCATTCGGCGATGTCCACAAGAGGCGAAATAGAGACGACGAAGTACGATAGGAATTCCGTGCAATTTGTCGCGAAGCTACTTTCCTCTCCTCTCTCTCTTGCGGCGATAAATTGCGTCGGTCCCGAGCCGTTTCCGTTCTCGCGCTACAACATGCAGCTACTCCTCTCTCTCTCTCTCTCTCTCTCTCTCTCTCTACAGCAACATACAAGCATACGTCACTGCACATAAGCCACAGGGTTTTCGGAGGCCACTCTCCCGTTAACGCGAATTCGCGCGCGTGATTTTCAAATAATTATACCCGGCGAAAAGCTTTGCGAGCGAGTATGGCGCACGCGTGTTTCGTAATTAATTATTTGCTAATTGCCGCTAATTAAAGGTAAATAATGAGTGGAGGAGGCGCGCGCGAGGGGGGGGGCAGCGGGTGATTTAAAGCGCGGCCAGCGGGTGCTCGATTATTTTTGGTTTTACGCGCTCTTACCCCCCTCCCGGGACTGGCCGCCCATTATTTTTGCCGCCGAACGACGAGGGGAGGGGGGG
>UCOM01004510.1:0-12095 GCA_900474385.1 Ormyrus pomaceus | reverse complement strand
CCGAATGCTTAAATAGAGCGAGTCGCTCGAGGCTCAGCACCTGCGCCTTCGGCGGGGTTTACCGAGGTGTTTTTACTAAAAGTTTTTTTCCCCTTTGCCTTTTGACCTTCTAGCGTATTAATTCTAACATTAAAATCCTTTTATTACAAATAGAAGTCCTTTAGTAACCAATTGATTTCCTCTTGTTATAAATCAATTTTTAAAATTGAAAATACATTTGCGTTCAAAATGATTTCCTTTTGTGACCATGCAACTTGATTTAGAGAGGATTTTCCGTGAGTCACAAGAGGAAATCCGCTAGGACAAATATTGAGAAGAATTTCCTCTTGTGACAAGCGGATTCCTTTTATAATAAGAGGATCGTTTTTTTCAGTGTAACGATCTCGATAACAACTTTAATTTCCAAGTTCCCGAAACCAATTGCAAGTTATAATCAAATTCGTTCGCAAGTAAACGATCGCGGGCACCGAGCGTCACCCGCAAGAGAACAGATGCCCACATTTCTCCAAATGACCCGAATCAAAGTTTCCTGTCACCGTTTCGTTTATCTGAAGCGTCCCAGGAAAAATCCCTTCGCCGCGCGTTTATCGAAGAGCCGTTTTACCACGCGGAGAAATAGCCGCAGAGAGAGAGAGAGAGAGGCGAGTACAAACGCAGTCGCGGAGATAACCGAGGAGGGAAGGCGCACGACGATAATGACGATTGCGAGCGTCGCCACGGGACAGACGCTCTCTTTTTTTTTTGTCAGAAGGAAAGATAGCGCCGCCGCGTTCGTTTCTCCGAATCGACGCGGCCTCGAAAAAGAGGCAGATTTAAAAATACGTCGCGTTGACCCACTGATATTCCGTCGCCTTCGGAGTCTTTTTCTTCTTTCCCCGGCGGGACGATATTATTGCGGACGAAGTATCGTTTTTCAAGCGGCGGCCGGCCGCCGACCTTGAGATTCGAGACCGATCGAAGTGGCCGCTCGTTCTTCATTCAAGCTTGGGAACATGTGGGAGGCGCGCGCGGGTCTCCGCTGTGAGAATTCCAGGCCGTCGAGAGTCGACACTTTTTGTAACATGTGTCGCGAGAGGATGATGGATTGAATTTATCGCTTGTGCCTCTTTGGGAGAATAGAATATTATAGATTATTGGCGTTTCTGCGATTCTGCTAATCTTGACTATCTTAATTAATTTTTAGAGTAGGAAATAATGTGGAACGAGCTGGATTGTGCATCGATTAATCATCGATTGCATATTTTAATGTTGACAAAAAAGTCTAGTGTTTTAATGAATAATGCACACGTTATTGAGTACGTGGCCTAGTTTCAACTCGATCACTTTACTTTTATGATTAACTCGTAAACAGCAGTACTTTTTTGAGACTATTATAAAAGTCAAAAACATTAGAGCGTTTATCAATATTAAAACTTTAAAAATGAAACAAAGAGAAATAATGCGAGAAGCCAAAGAAAGTTTTTATTACTGTTCCACTTTATGTGTACAATTCATAAAGTTTGCCAGAGTTTCAGACAGTTGAAATTACTCGTTCTTCACACATCTTCTAATTACTCACACTCGGACAGTTTTCCAACATTTTAAAACCTACAAAATTAATTATCTGCTTGTTGTTTCGACAGCTGCTTGATAAATTAACGCTCTCCAATATACTTTCCATCGCTCTCCAAACTTGCTCTCGCCCAAACTACATTTCGGGCAGCAGGAGCAGCCTGCGCTTACTTAGAATTAAAAATTCAATCCTGTTTTCCCGATTCGTTCCCTTTTCACGAGCGACAAAACCTCCGCCTCTGCCGGGAAATTACGCGGCTTTGCCCCCGACAAGCACACACACATGCACACTGAGCGGTGGCCGATCGATCGCGCGATCTTTCCTTTCGCGCGGCAAATCCGCGTCTCCCGCGCGCGGAAATCCCCCCGTTTTCGCCGCGCAAAAAAGAGAGCTCGTCTCTTCCGGCATTTGCATATTTATTCGAGCGCGAGAGCTACCCTCTCGGACACCGCGCGGGGCTTTCAGAGTAATTCGAACGTGTAACGGAGAGAGCAGCTCTTGCGCGCGCGCGCGCATAAGAACCAATCAGGCAAATTGCCCCTGAGTTGTACCTGAATGTGTCTCTCGTTATGCGTATATACGCGGAGGATGGCTTTCTCATGGAAATTAATGCCCGCGATGCCCGCGATGTCCGACTAGGTGCATTATGTACGTACTTACTGTCCCGGCGATAAACTAAATTTGCCTAGCAGGAATAATTTTAATAATGTTCCTCGGTATATCTCGAATTTCGGTGTAAAGTTATACGCCGGTAGACGCATTGTGCATGTAATATTTCACTTCTTGCCCCCCTCGCGATCCCGCGCCGAGATCGTTTTGAATAAAACTAAAAGTATGCATAGAGTTCGAATTTTGAATATTTTCCAACCCAAATAAACGAAGAAAAACATTGCTATAGTTCAGCGTGGAATCTACGCGTTTGAACGTCGAAACGATCGCAATGCGAAATACCGAGCGGTAAGAAGATTACCGGCGAGAAAAAAGCCGCGGTAAAGGGCAGAGAGAAAGAGAGAGAGAGAGAGAACATTCCCCGCGGGGTTAAAACAATGTTTCCATTCCAAACAGCGTAAAATTGATACCCAAACAGCTACGTTTCGTGCCTCTCCCCGGCGCGCAGCCTCCTCCCCTCTGTATTTTTTGCAGCGTCCCGTTCGCTCGCCCGGATCGGCGCGCGGTCGAGGGCGACTGGGCGAACTCGCCGCCGCAAAGTACTTTATACCGAAGCTATTAGCGCGGATCAACAGTGTATATAACGGGGGGCTATTAGACTCGCGCGCGAGCTCTCTCGCATAGTTCGTGCTTGGATTCCGCGGCGGCGGAAACTCAAAGAAAGCGCGGTGGGAGGGGGAAGGGGGGCTTTGTTGCAAGCGTCGTCGTCGGCGGTTCGATTGGAAAATTTTGCAAATATCGGGCTTTGTACGACTTAATTGGAAATTTCTCGAATGCCTCCGGGGCTAAGCGGGGCTCTCGCTCCTTATTCGCGCACTCTGGATCCTCGGTGTTGAAATATATATGTATAACGTATCGGCGGAATACCGCGGCGAAAAGCTGCGTCGAGAAAAATACTCGGACGAATAATTAAGGATGTGCGAGCCAAAATTTGAAGATATAGCGTGAAAGGGCGTTCGGGGTTTGCCGCCGTTCGATTCTATATGCTCCCAAATGCTGAATGAAATCCCAAATGAAATAAATGCATTAAATTGCATTAAAAATTAAAATGAAATAAATTAAAATTTGTATTATATTATCATATTCTATTCTAATATTATAAATATTTTATATATATTCAGGGGTTCAAGGGGTTATTCGCGACCCTTCACTTTCGTTCAACGAACATATAAGCATGGTAGCGTCGAAAACTCTTAAACTTCTTGGATTTATAAACAGGAGTACGGTAGATTTCCTAGACTCGAACACTACACTCATCCTTTTCAAATCATTGGTTTTACCGATCCTCGCGTACGGATCTACAATCTGGTCGCCGCATTTTCGGTCGGGTTTTAGAGCTCTTGAGGGGGTAATGCTTACACTAACATTAACGGTCTTAAGTGTGTGGTTATATTTAAAAAGAAAAGATGTTACAAAGTTTTTCATTAATTTTTTATTCTTCTCTACAATAACTATTCTATCCTACAATAATTCGTTTTCTCCGTCTTCGTAAAAATTAAAGCTTTTCGAAATTTTATTAAAAATTATTCTTAATATAAAATATTTAAAATACATTTAGGCTGCACCTTTCGAAAGAATGACACAATCAACTGACAGAAAAGAAGCTAATATATCTTTCACCATTGTCCGAAGATTGCTAAAACACTCAACCCTTATTAAGCTCCTGCGCAGCACAATGTAAAACTATCGAAACCGTAAAATCCCTTTGTTTCAAATTTCACCACGTTCGAGTTCGGACGCGAAAAGGGGGGTACAACGAAAGACACAGCAAACGAATCAGCGAATGATCAATAAGTGAAGTGGGCGCGCGCGCGTGTTCGCGGCAAGGCCGTTGTTATGTCGAAAACGTCACGCACGGCTAGAATTTAATACCGCGCGGCGCGTTTTTTTGCGCGCGCCAAGCGAACTTCGCATGACAATTCGCCGCGACCCAATTTGCCGAAAGGTCGGCGATATCCGCTTTCCCCCTTCTGCGCGTCGCGCCGAGGAGCGGAAAATTTATATATCGAAAAACTCGCGCAGCTGTCGTCGACTATATCTGCCGATTGAAACGGGCTCGTCTCCGAGGGCGCGAGTAGAGGAGTTTCCTTTCCGTGCCGGCTGATTCTTTTAATTAACGCGATCGTTTCTCGCCTTGCGTTTCGCGCTCGCTGACAAAGGTACTTTTATCTTCTATTTCTGGCCTCGTTAGAACGGCCGGGAAATGTGTACATCACGGTGGAAAGTATGTACGTGGAAGAGCTGGGACTGCAGAGATACGCGTAATTAACCTTTTACGTAATTTCTCTAGAAGCCCATCTACTTTTGATTAGATTAATTAAATGTTTTTACATGTTTATTTAAACATTTTTCTTAATATTGCAGTTTAATTAAAGAAACGTATTTTAAAGTATAATTGCATACTACATCTTTAATTTGTT
Organism: Ormyrus pomaceus; assembly: GCA_900474385.1. Lineage (NCBI taxonomy): Eukaryota > Metazoa > Arthropoda > Insecta > Hymenoptera > Ormyridae > Ormyrus > Ormyrus pomaceus. The sequence continues at coordinate 7,454 of UCOM01004510.1, read as the reverse complement.
CTTCGTAGCTTTATATTGGTTCTTCCAGCATTGATCATAATACATTTGCGGTTTCCATAATTTCGCAAACCGTAAAATTATTTAGAAACACTTAGCGCCGCGCGAGTATAAGAAAAAGAAAATCAAACATATTTCGCAAAGTCTTCAATACTTCCAGCTAAACCGCCTTTTTCCCCGAACGATTTCCTGCCCGAGAGTCATTTTAATTGCAGCCGCGCATCGTACACACCTCACGACTGGCAATTACGCACACTTAGGCAGGGGGGCGGAGGAGGAGGTGGAAAAAAAAAAACGGGCGCGACCCCACGCGATTACCGAACGAAATTTTCAAGTCCCGGAGCCGAAGGAGGCAGACGAAATAAGAGAGAAAGAAAGACCGGCGCGCTGCTCGCGCGAGACGACATTGTTATTCCGGCCGGCGAGTTTCCGGTGCGTTCGCCTACGTACAGAAAGAGCGAGCGCCGGAGGGGGGGGGGATTCGGCAATGAAAGACGGCGCGCTCACCGCTCCTTCGGATTATTTCCTCCGCTGGAGGCGTCTTATTTTTGAGTGCCGGATTTGCATCTCGCGACGTCCGAGCGAATGAATAATTAAATAGGCGAGAGAGCGCCCCTTCTCCCCCCTCCGAGGAATTAGGGAAAACACAAGCTCGACGAGCATTAAGCAACGTCAACGTTTATTGGAAGTTCTCGAGAGGGCCGCGCGCGCGAGTTATCCTGCTTTTAAGGACTTTGTTTTCGCGACGAGAGTAATGGGATGTTGACTGTCGGCTGCAAGTGTTGATGCTAATTCTTTAATCGCGCCAGGCTCGCCGGGAGAAAATTGAAGACCCTTGTTTCTTAGCCGAGGATAGCTCGGAAAGTGTCTTGAATGACGCTTGGAATTGCTATTAATAGGGTTATTTTTCTTGGATAATGGGCGGAATTAACTCGGGCGAGAGTAATTGCGAAAATAGGAGCCGGTTCGAGTGTTTTCTCGCGGGGTGAAAATAGCCCGGCTGCAGTGCGAATTGAAAACATTTCGGTATTCCTTCCGAGAGAGAGTTTTCAAATTCAAAATGGAAATTTAAGATTTTGCGTTTGCATTTTAGATTTCTGTTTGAGAAATAAATACAATCCTTGCTTTTGTAATGCAAAAATGGGTTCGAAATTCTACGCTTTTTGATAAAATGAAATGAAATATTTTCTTATTTCACATTAATTCTTTCTAAAGAGTTATAGAAGTTCATGTGCGCGCTGAATGAAATTTTCTTAAATGAAGTCGAGGGAATTTTTCTCCTCGGGTTCATTGCACGAATGATGCATTATCTCTACTCAGCTTGGCATTTTCTTACATCATTAAGAAAGATAAATTATCTTCCAAACCCTTTTCAAACCAAAAATTAAGAGCCGTCCGATAAACCGCGAATCCGAATGTAAATTTCATCGAGATTCGAGTGCAAAACTGCACGTAATCCCCCCAATAACCCGGTATACCGGACGCATAATTCATAAGAGTGCGCCAACCCGTAACGAAGCCCCGCGTTCGGATTCATCGATCGCGGAGCGCCGACTCGGAATTCATTATGCAGGATGCACCGCCGCCGAGAGCCGCGCGAGCACGAAAATTACGAGCGCGCGCCCTCTCTCTCCCCTTACGTATGCATTGAAAGCCCGGTGCAAAGTGCGCGGGGCTCGTCCTCCCGGAACCCTATGGTGTATAAAGAGCTTCCCTCCCCACGCCGAGAGAGAGTCTTGAGCGCGAGAGATAATTTTCCACCCCCGCGGGGGCTTTCTCTGTTGCAGCAAAACTATCTCATGAAGTTCGGCTACCTGCCGCAGAGCGACCTCGAGACGGGCAACCTCAGGACCGACGATCAGCTCAAGGATGCCATCCGCAGCTTACAGGTGAGTTTCGATACCGAAGTTTCTGTCCTTTGGAGGGGACTTGCTGGGTGGGCTATGGATTTTGGAGAGAGATGAGTATGTTGAATTGGAAAAGTATATTAGATTCAGGGTGCGGTGTTTTGTCGCGGTTCAATCTGTTCTAAAAGTTGAAAGAAAATTTAATTTTGCCTCTTAAATATTTATTAAAATTATTTTGAAATAATAATCCACATCGCGGAATTTGCATGGTTCAGTTAAAATTCACCTCATCGTTTACCTTACTCTAGAATAATTTCCTACAGCGTAAATAAAAGCACATAAATGATTCATCAAAGTTCTTATCTATATTCCAGAATATTAATAAAACAAGCAGAAATGCAAAGCTACATTATGAGATTATATTATTACCATAAGTCAGGGATGCCCTTGAAAATAAAATATCCTTTTAGAATAATCTAAAATACCCGGCGGATAAGGGATAATAAGTGTGACTGTATGCGGTCCCGGTAAGCGGCGCTCAATCTCGGGACCTAATCTTATACAGAGGACACGCACTCCGAGCCCATTTACATAACTATGCATGAAAAATCAAAAAGTTGCCCTCGATTCCGAGAGGGCAGAGATGATGAGAATCGACGGTCGGTCGACGGTAAGAAAAGCCGGGGAATCCACAAACAAGCTCGGCTCGATCTTCATCGATCGGACAGTTCAAGGGCGAGGAGGAAATATAATATGTGAATGTAATTTGAAAAATATTGGTCGTGAGGTAATAAATATTTTGTCGCAAAAGATAAATGAACGTAGGGCAAAGTCAATGAAGTAGCCATCATGGAATCGCACGCGGTAATACTTAACAAATTAAGTGATTGGTTTCATAAAACGTGAAATAAAGCTAATTCAATACGGGAATTTCACGAGAATTTCTTGCACAAAATACGATCCTAATCGCGTACTCTGCAATCAGGTTATAGGAAAGAAGAGCTTCGTAAAAATCGGAAGAGTCCCCTCTTACAATTAGTCCCCCGGAAGCAGAGAAAAGATGGCGTCCTCTCGGCTCGTGAAATGGAAATATCGGCTTTTGCCGGGTTGGCAATCTTCGTAAAAGAATCCGCCTCCGGAGAGAGCCGTAGGAGCGAGGAGGCGGGATGAAAGGATAGCCCTCCGCGACTAGTGAGCCTCGTAAAGTCTCGAGTTTCGCCATTATCGCTCATCTGCAGCAGCGGGAGAAAAATTGTAGGCACGAGAGAGAGAGAGCGACGTGCAAATGTTCGATCGCTCCTATATATATATAAGTATATAGTTGGCCCATCTCGTACTCGCGCGCCTGCAGATTTGCATGAAAATCGCGCTCGTCGGACGCGCCGCCGCGTCTCCTCTCGATTTCCTACTCTCTCTCTCTCTCTCCCATTTCCTCGGAAGAGCAGCTGTAATTCGCGCGCCCATGGCTCGTCTTTTCCGTCTCGTGTGTCTTTTAGCCCGGCGACTTAATGTCTGTGTAAAACTACCTCGGAAATAGAATTTTTCTCGGATTTCGAGCGCGGAGCTTTGAGTTATGCACTTTTGCCTTTCAGCCGGAGGAACTCTCTGCTTCCGACTGTATGAAAGCTTCGTTATTTCGCTACATTCGGTTATCGTGACTCCTGGTCTGCCGAGGGTTTTTAAACGTAGCTTCAAAAAATTACTAGTTAGTCTGGTTGATATTCAAGTAGCTCGTGCAAAAGTATACAATTGATAAACTCAGTTCTTTCTTCCTATATATATTTCGAAAACTATACTTATTTGCTTGCCTGTTTACGCGACTGTTTTACTAAGCACCAAGTTTTCCCGAAACAATTATGAAAATAGTTCTAAGTAATGGTCTAAAATAAGCGCTGTCGCAAAACCGTAGCTAACATGTGTTTACCATATTTTCCGTCACTATTCTCAGAAAATATTGGTCATAATTTAGTTCTACACTATCTATTTAAAGTCTTCTAGATATAATTTCAACGTTCTGTCGACATCCTTTGTAAAAATTTGCCAATGAATGATTAATTTTCATCTTTTTACAAGCAAAGTACCCAACAATCTACCCGAAATGCCCCTTTATTCCATTCGTTATTACCTTCAGATTCGCCAATGCCCGGAGCCGCATTTTAAACTTCTTTACATCCTCCAATCACCTAGCCTTTTCTCGAGCCTCGTCTGCATTTCTATTTTATTTCTCCGTCGGTGTTTATCGAAGCGAACTTCGGTCCGTCCCAGAAGCGTAAGGAAGGACGATCACAATGGCATACTTAGTGCTCTCTCTCCCTCCTTCCCGGCAGTATCCCAAGACCCATCCTCCGAGAATAGAAAGTTAACGAGCACACGGAGCGCGACTTCGAATGCTAACCCGAACCTTTTTACCTTCCTCTCGGCCGCCGCGGACCGAAAGCAATTCCGTTTGAGACGCGACGGGAATCGCCTACTGTACCGGTCAGCGTGCGACATCCTGTTTTGCTCCTCCTCGCCACCCAAATCTCCTGTGAAATTTTCTCTTGTGGACGAGAAGCGTTCGTACTTTCATTCGAATTGGCTTTGGAAAATCGTACCTTTGCTTCGGCAAACAATTTCGAATCGATTGCTCGATTGCAGTTTGACTGTTCGGGCTAATGTTTCTCGTTTAGGACATCTTTATAAAATATTGATTCTTGTAATTCAGACATTATTTTTCATTAAATCAAAGTCAATATTTTCTTCTGAAACCAAGTTTTAATAATGCCGATCCAATCGTAATTGACTCAGATACGGCTTCTCTACTCTGCATACTATTCTGGATTACATATCACTTTTAGCTTTTAAATCGTTTAATCTATTTTTAATGTTCGCAGTAAAACTTTATTTTGATATCCTTTAGATTGGATGTAGCCTTATTTTTTGAATTTTTGATCACGCAAAATATTTAAAGTAAAATCTTATTTTCCCTTATACTCACCCGATACATACCTAACATTTTCCCGCCGAGTAAATGAAAACCATCTTTGAAATCATCTACGGAACTCTATCTAAAAATCACGAGCGAAACGCATCTCTTCAAAACGGTAAAACGCGGCGAAGAAAAGAGTAGCGAAGCCCGGCTGTATCCTTTGCAACAAGCTTTTTCGACTCTCCGCTTTTTCATTGGCCGCCGTTTTATGCACTGCGCTCCGCGCGCCGTTCGGCGTTTGATGTTTCGGTTCCCCGTGCATACAATGCAGACAGTTCCGCCGCTCGTTCGATCGACCGTTTCGGGCCATTGTTGGGTCTTCGCCCGCGAAACGCCGAGAGCCTGATTTTTCGCATTCTGCCGAGGGATTTGTATAAATTTTTTCGCTTATACGCGGGAAACTCGTACCGTATACAGACGATGTACGCGCGCCGCGCGGGTTATTTATTGGACGCGCCGAGTTCCCGAGCTATTTCTACCGGATGTTTACTGGCTTGCTCTTTTTCGAGCGGCAATGTGGATGTGTTCTAGGCTGCACGGTCGGCCCCGACGTGGATTTCCGCTGATAAGCGATGTTTTTAACGTATTACGCTCTATTTTGTTTTTTTCGTTTTGCGCTGCTTTATTTCGCTCGCTCCGGGGCTTTCTCGCAAATCGGCGTTTAGTTTTAATAAAGACTATAGATTCGTTATCGGGTCGAGTGGAATTGAAAACAGTTTTCGCGAATGTATTCGGAGTAAATATCACTGCGACGGTGTGCAGATAACGCACTTTCGAGTGCGAAGTAGATGCAACTAAATTTAGTCAGACAGCTCGCATAAATTACTTTGCTAATTTTTCAAATTGGGTGGCTTATAAGTAAAGCGAGATGATTGGACGGAATTCGAATCCCTAACTAAAGTTTAATTACAATATTTGTTTATAATGATTTAAAAATCAATTTTTAATCAATAAAATGAATTTTTAAAATGCAATAGATTATTATAACTGTGTTCTTAACGGTCTTTTAAGATCGTTTAAATTAAAAAATAATTTTTGAAAATGTAAAGAGTTTTTACTCGTACATGTTTTTACTTGTACACAATTTCGTAGTAAATAATCTCGGTCGAACAGAAAAAATCGCATCAAAAACCGTCGCCCTTCTCTCTCCAAAAAAAAAAAAAAAGAGGGCACGCAAAAGCGTCACCCGCAGGTTGTTAATCGCTCGTTCCCCCGTCGTCGCGCGTCGAAAGCTGCTCTCGGCTCTCGGGATTGAACGCTCGAAAACTTTTGCAGAGGTTCGGCGGCATTCCGGAGACGGGCGTGGTGGACGAGAGGACGCAGAAGCTGATGACGAGTCCGCGGTGCGGCTTGCCGGATAAGCCAGACCCGAGGCACCAGGGTCTGCTGCGACGCTACAAGCGCTACACCCTCCACGGCACGCCCTGGAAGCATCTCAATCTCACTTGGAGGTAAGTGGCTCGCCTATATACCGACTAAGGGCTCTCGGCCCGATGAACGTTTATTTTTGAGAGAACTCGAGTTCTACGGGGCTGGATTTTCGGGTGTTTTCGTAATTTATTCGAGTGGAGGACGCGCGTCGGTCTGAATGATTGGATTCGCTGCGGGAAATTAGTAGGTGCGTGTGAATATTTATGCAGCGAGCGGTCGGGAGGAGTGCGTTTGTTGGTTTCGCTAATTTTGGGGATTAATGTCAGTGTGTGCATCATCAATAATAAACAGTTAATCAGGAAATTAAAGATGTCATTCATTTGTAAAGGGAAAAATTGTTATTATTAATAAATTTCTTGTATATTGAAGAGAATATGGTAAGTTAGTCCGTTGGGAGTAAATAAAAATGGATTTTAGTTTCTCTTTCTCAGAAACAGAAATCTCTATTATCAAATGCAAAATCGTACTATGAATCCAGAACGAGTTCAGCATTCAAAATGCGCAAATCTCGAAGAAACGTCGGCCCGTTCAAAGTAACGCCGACCGATCGCATAAAGTAAAGGCGAAAGTTTAATTCTCGCAAACGAGTCAGCCGCATTTTTCAGCAGCCGGAACCTTAACCCGCCGCCGCTGGAAAAACAAATAGCCGCCGTAAGAGCCTTAAACAACCGCAGCGACAGCAAACTCCCAAAGTGCTTCGTTTTCTCTTAGAGTCAAATGCAGGAGTCGAAGAGAGAGAGAGAAAAGGGAATTCCGCGACTCGGCGTCTCTGCGCCCTTTCCACGTGTGTGCCCGATTCCGCGGCGTCCCAATAACTTCTCCCTCCTCCCCCCCGGCGCCGCTATCGAATCCACGCCTCCCTCTCCGAAACTCAATACTCGAAAAGTAAATAAGTACGGAAGGAAGGCCGAAAGAGAGGGCGGAAAAGTCAGTCGGGCAAAAAGGAGGAGAGAGAGAGAGAGCCCGAACAATACAGAGAAGGGAATCTCTCGAGGAAGAGGTCCGTGTAAATTGCGGCTGGCACCACCTCGACAGAGCCCGAAATCCCGTCACGTATCTTCCCTCTCTTTCTCTCTCTTGACTCCGGGCGAGGAGAGACCGAGCGGCAGGAGAGCTTGCAATTCCCTCGAAATATTCCGCGCACGCCGGGATAAACCCCCAGCCCAACCCTATCTCTTTCCTTCCCTTCTTTTCTTGCCATCCCTCCCTCC
>UCOM01004509.1:0-12095 GCA_900474385.1 Ormyrus pomaceus | reverse complement strand
CTCCCGCCGCCGCCGAAGGCAAGCAATACGCGATATCTCTCCGGTTACGTGTATATTTTATATAGAGCCCGGAGAGAAGGACAGGGCTGCATGCGCTGCCTCCGCTGCTAATCCGCGGCACTCTCTCGCTATCTCTTTGGCCCGGAGAGGGCACTTTTGTACATTTCGCGAGCCATCGGCCAGGCTGACCGATTAAAGGCGGCGCCTCTCATCTCCTTCTTAGGCCTCTCGCGAGAACCGCCGCGTATCTAGAAAAAGAAAAAGGGCGCGCGCCCGCCGGGGGGGCAGGCGGGCTCTCCCCGGTTTTACTTGCGCTCGTCGCGTTTCCGGTTTCGAGGCGCCTCGAACGCGGACTCGGCCGTCGATCGATCGTTATTAAATTACCAGGCCGGCCTCGTCTCCGCGCGCGCGTCCGTCGCGCCCACGCATGCGAGACTACGACGGGCACTCGCGACGCACACCACGAGCTCTCACTCTCCGTCTCTCTCTCTCTCTCTCTGCCTATCAGAGTCGGCATTACGGCCGGACGGCGACGACAGCTGTCTCTCGCTCTCTAAGAAAGCCCGACGCGAGGCAGGTGCGTGCGCGCCGGCACCGAATATATACGCAGCCCCCGGGAGCGGGGCGGGGAGCGGAGGGAAAAATCGAGCGCGCCGCGGAGCAGGCTAGGAAAAACGCCGATACGTGAAAAATGTGCAAATTTTATTAATCGAGAGCGCCTTTATTAATTTCCGCTTAACGACTCCCCCGCCCGCGGGAGAATCGGCCCTGGCGGCGGTGCCAGCCGCGCTCTCTCTCTCTCTCTCTCTCTCTCTCTCCCTTTATCTTTATGTAGCTGCGGCTGCCCGCGAACCCTTTTCTTTCTTTCCCTCCTTCCCTCAACCCCCGCGGCGCCAGCTCCAGCCGATACTTTTTATTAATTGGCTTGGAAAAAAAAAAAAAAAAAGGTAGCTCCCGCCGCTGTGCGCCTTCTTTTTCTCTATCTGCTTTCCGACTTAAATTAACGGTGCTCGCGCGCTTCCTTTTTTAAAATCTCTTCCTATGAATTTCAATAAATATTCTATTCCGCGCCGCGGCAGGAGCTTATGCGTATTTCCCAGATTTTCATTGAAATACTTAAAAAGGCAGCCGGACTCGCGCGCCGTTTTGCAGCTCCGACTCGAATCCGTCAATATGTACGGCGGGAGGCGCGCGCGGAAGCTTTAATCCGGCGAGATTTAAATATTACTTGGGCGCTTTAATTAAGTATGAAGCGTTCGCTGCGCAGCCGGGTAAATTTTGCGAAACTGCCAGCCGCCGGATTGATTTGGAAAAAAACCGTGGTATAGCTGCAAGGCAAACGTATTTTCGTACGACTCGACTGGCCGTGCAGCAGCTCTCCTGGCCGCGGCACTCTCGCGCGCTGCTCTTCGTCGAAGGCCGCCGTCGCCGCTTGGCTTGAATTTTTTTCATCACCGGCCGTATTGCGCGCCGCTATTAAAAATTCCAATTGAACCGCGTCAAACTATATACGAAGAGAGAGAGAGAGAGAGAGAGAGAGGAGAGAGAGCGAGAGAGAGATGGGCGTAACATCAGCTTTGCTGCCGCGGCGGCGAGTCGCTGCGCGCTGCCGGGGAAAAAAATTTAATTACAGAAAAGTTTTGGCATTCCGTCAGTTTGGTTTAGCCGGTGCATCGCCAAGTGATGCTCGGCCTTTCTTCCCTCTCGCTCTCTCGGCCCTCGCTTTTTTTCTCTCTCTCGCTCGCTCGCAGTGGGTATATATATATAAGCTTCGGTCGCGTATCTGTGGTTTATTCCAGCCAGACATAACCGAGAGCCACCCCCCCGCAGCCGGCAGCTGCTGCTTTTTTTCTAAAGGGTTATGCAATATTTTATTAATAATACAATATGCACCGAGAGAGAACACTATCGGATGACTTTGCAAGCCGCGAGCTTTTTGCCTCTCTCTGGCGCAGCTTTTCGTTTCGCGCTCGACTCTTTTATTTCCTTGCTCTTTTGTTGTGCCGCCGCCGCCGCCGCCGCTGCTTTTTTCGCGCGCACCAACGCTCGCGTGGCCAGAGTTTGTTATTAGTTATCTTGTACATTTTCTGCAAGCTCTCTCTCCCTCCCCTTCCCTCGCGGTAAAGCGCATCGAAGCCGCTAAAGTTCGCGATGCTAAATTTTGCAGTTTTCCGGACAGAGTTTTTTTTCCTCTCTCTCCTCGCTGCTCTCCCCCCGCCGTGCAGAGCGAGTCGATCGCCTATCGTCACTACTCGCGCCGCCGCCGCCCCGGCAAATTCCGGGCATTTTTTCTTGTAACACAGCCTGCAAAAATCAAGCTGCTCCCTTTTATTTTATAAATTAATATAGGCGAGCGGCGGCGGCGGCGGCGGCGGCCGAGGCAGCTGGGAATTTCATTAAATGCGCGTTATTAATTTTCAATAAGAGAAGAGCCCGGGCTTTTTTAATATTTTGGCCCGATGCATTTCCTAAATTGTTTAGCCCCCGCCTAGATGAATCGCTCGATGGCACTCGAGAAAGAGGCAGAAACGAAGCGAAACTGAGCGAGCAAGCGAACGAACGAACGAACGAACGAACGAACGAAGAGTCAAAGAGGTTAAATGAAAAAAAAGAAGGAAAAATGGAAAGCTCCGAACGGACGGCGAGCGTGATCGATATACGTAGGTGCATATACGCCGCCTCCCCCCGGGGATATATGCAGGTACAATAGCGGCGATGATGAGAGCGAATTTCTTTGCGCGCGAATTTCGAGGGTCCTCTTTGCTTAGGAACCCGATTAGAGTCCCGGCCGACGATGATGATTATTGTTGAGAAAAAAGAGCGAGAAAGCGGGCAGAAGCGCGAGCGGGGAAAACGCGCGAGGGAGAGAGAGAGAGAGAAAGGGCGCTCTCGCCGATGCAAGGGACGGAAAAAGAGGGAGAGAAAGGAAGGTGGGAGGAAGGAGACTCGGCAGGTATATAGGTGGAAAGGGAGAGAGAGAGAAAGATGTAAAAGATTGGTGGTCTCTCCCTCGACGACCACCCTCCACATCCAGCCGCGAACTGAGGACAAAAATCAATATGAACGTGTAGCCATTTCTCTTTAATCTGCCGGCGGCGCGCTCCGGCAGCGAGTCGCGCGCGCGGGCCCCCCGCCCCCCCGCGTGGCAGCAGCAGCGCCTGTGCACCTGCGGACGATCGAGAGAGAGAGAGAGAGGGAGAGAGAGAGCGCCTCGCCGGCGATTAGTCGGGGGGATTAGAGGCGCGAAGAGACTCGGACGCTTAAAAATTCAAATTCACCGGCCGCCCGGCCAGCTGCAGTAAGCGACGCCTAGGCTTATATACCCTCTCTCTCTCTCTCTCTCACTCCGGCTACATATAGATTATTGATTAGGCAATAACTCAAGGACTAGTTGGGATGCATATTACCGAGCCCACCGCCGCCGCCGCCGCCGCCGCCGCCGCCACGTGGTGGCTAGCCTCGCTGCCGCCGCCGTCGCCGCCGTATTACGCACTAGTTGTGCTAATTAAGCCCCCCGTTTCAGTTTCGCCGGACTAGCGCCCCGCGCGAGCGCAGGCGAGGCGCGCGGCAGTTTTTCTTTGCCCAGGTGGCGTATATAGATCGCGAGTGCGAGTCGCTCTCTCTCTCCGAAGCTCGAAGCTTTGGCTCGAACGTAGCTAGTAAGTAGAAATCGATAGCCGGTACGCTGGGCTCCCTCTATATAGCCTGTGTGCACCTCCCTCCCACCCTCCCTCTCTCTCTCTCTCTCTCTCTCTCTCTCTCTCGCTTATACTCGCTCTCTCTCTCTCTCTCTCTCTCTCTCTCCTGTCTCCGCGCGCTGCTCTATACCTCCGGCGAATGTCTACTAAATTGACCCCGCTGAATAGTCTGCGCTAAAACTTGTCCGACTCGAATTTTCGTTATCTTTCTCGGGCGGGCGGGGGGCAGGGGGCAGGGAGGTGGGTCTGCCTGTGACCTACTTTCCGCACCAGACAATTCGTACCACTCGCCCCGCCGCGCGGCGCGCGGCCGTCCTAAGTGGGGCCGTAGCCGCCTTAACGAAAGGAACCCGAGCCTCGTTAAGTATCCATTAACTCGGACGATTCTTCGATGGAGCGCGCGAGCTTATTAGCCACCGCGCATATATATACATTTTTCCCTTTTCTTCGGCCCCCTTCTTTCATCCCGCCCTCCCTTCGTCTCTCTCTCTCTCTCTCTCTCTCTCTCCCCGTTCGCCGCGTCCGAAGCAGTCAATTGGCCGCCACCGCCGCCGCCGCCGCCGCCATTTCGCCGGACAAGTCAATCGAGTAGTAGAGGCCCGAGTGCAGTCAGACGCCAGTCTGTTCTTACCCCCTACATAAGTAAGGATAAGCGTCAAAAACGCCGCGGCTGAAATTTCCATTGGCCCGCGCCTTGAATTTTCCATGACAGCGGCAGGCGGGCAGGCAGGCAGGCAGGCGGGCAGGCCGATTGGTCAGAGGTTTATACTTTTAACCCGCGGCCAATCGATCCATATCCCGCGAGAGAGCCGCGCGCGAAACAAGAAGCGAAAGGCAACGTCTGAGCGCGGCCGAGGAGCCGCTTTTTAAACGCACTCCGGAGCGCAAAAACAAAGCCGCGCGTATCTGCAGGGGCGGCTTTTTATTATTCAGAGTCCCCGAGCGGGTTCACGCAGCTGAGCCATTATCGGAAACTCGTTACATGCACGGCGCGACGCCGCCGCCGCCGTCGGGGCCCGCTCTCCGACGCTCTTCCTCGATCGCCACCAGTTACACGTGTACAGGGCAAGCTGCTGCACTCGAACCGCAAAACTTTCATTATTTCGCGGAGGAAGAAAAATTGAAGGAAAAACTCGCCGACGGAGAGAGAGGCTCCCCCAAGGCTGACCCAATTATTATTATGCCACGCAGCGCGGGGGGCCATATTTTATGAACGACTAGGAGCGCATGACTGACGTTTCTTCGACTAGATAGAGAATTCGGCTCACCGCGCGAGAGACTAGCTAATGAGACACGTGTTATTTGCGGCATCGGCGCACCGCCCGATCGACGAACTCGCTCCGGCCCGATGACATTGTATTTTAAGAAAATCGTGCCAGAGGAAGCGTAAATTCATTAAGACATCTCTTTCTCTCTCTCGGTGCAGCATCTCGGAGACGCGCGCCGCGTCTCCATAATTCAGGTGTACAAAAGCGCGAAATCTTAAATTTTTATGCGATCGAGCGACGTATCCGGTGCTATTCACCTCTCGGAGGCGAGCTATTTTATTAAGCGGAGCAGCAGCGGTGCAGTGCAGCGACGGCAAGCGCTCTCCGCGCGGCTCGATTTTCCCCGAGAACAAATAAACAAAGCCCGCCGCCGCCGCCGGGGAAGCCAAGAAGCGGCTGATGTCGCTTAGCGCCGCGCCGCGATCCTTCAGCGCATTTATTTAATGGACCGCGAGAGCCAACTCGAGCTCGCAGACTCAAGGCGATAGGTTTCTTGCGCGGGGGGAATAATGTCGCGCTCCGACTTATATTGTGCCTTTTAATGTATTAATAAATTCCGAGGCTCAACGGAGATCACTGTCAATGGAGAATTTCGTGTATCGCGTAGCCTTACGGTCCCCCTGGATTGTATATTATCTTTTACTATTTATCGGATGCGATTAATTATTCAAAAGTCGCGGTGAGAGCCTTAAATCGGCGAGAGTATAGGATATCTGTCGGGAGACGTAAAAATAGTCTGCGGCCGATACAAATGAGCGAGCACTTATTTGAGAAAGAAAAAAGAGAGAGGGGTAAAAAAGGCCCGGGGACAAGTCTGAAAGGGATCTCCGATATTAGCCCGCACATCGTTTTCTGGTAACCGCGGAATATCAAGAAACACGAGGACCTTCTTTAAAAAGGGGGAGAGAGAGCATTAGCCGGGCTCGAAAAGCGTTTTAAAGCACAATCGAATCGGACAAGTCGCCCAAACCACATTTCCAGGCTACTTTTCTCCCTTTTTCCTTCCTCCTTCTTTTTCTTTGTCCGCGAGAGAAATGGGGGAGGGGAGGGGGATGGAGGCGACTCGAAGAAGGCTGGCTAAGGCACGAGGGGCCTTCATTATCGAGAAATTGATCCTATTAGGCAAGGAGAGAGAGAGAGAGGAGCTCTGCGGCCAATGGCCAAAACTTTCTTTTCCGCCTTTTGTTCTTTCTCGCGCTTCGGTCGGCCCTATCGCCTACAGGTACGTATACAGTACCGAGGCGCATAAAGGGGGCAAAAAAGGACAGATTCCTTAAATTTCCGCGTGCCCCGATCGAAATTTCATAAGCTGCGTTTCGAGTCGGGCGGGCCCCGGATAAAAAGGGGGAAGAGAGAGAGGGGAAGAATCCGCGCTATCTCCGCATATTATGCACGCGGTCTTCCCCAGGAATTTCAATTTTGGCCCGGCACTGCACTCGGCGGCACTGCGACCCGCGCGCGAGCCTAAATAAAGCCCTCTTTCGCCCTTCCGTCAAAGGGCTATCAATTAGGCCGACGAACGCTAATTAATACCCCGCTGCCGTCTTATGCTGTCGCGGAAAAGTGGCCGAATTGAACTATTGGCAGGCTGATGAACGCTTGTCTACGCTGCGAGAAACATTTTTGGAAAATTTAGAATTCGGTTTACGAATCGCAAAGACGGGACAGCATCCCGTGATTCTTGGTGAGCATTATATGCGTTAATTCCTGTAGAAGCAATGAAATTCGGAAACGTCACGGATGTACCTTGCTTTGATTCTCGATCAGGCGCGAGGGGAGAGGAGAGCGCTGTGACGGCAGCTCACGTAATCGAAGAAACGAGCGTGACCGTACCGGGCACGATAAAGATCGTAGCAAAAAGCTCAACAATCTTTATTCAATACGCGCGTATAAATTAAGAAAAATTTTTAACGGTTAAACTTTAGGTCAGGACGTGGAATAAATTTTGCTCGAACGACCGATCTGAAATTAGCTAGAAAATCGCCGGGATCGTGTACCGAATTCTCTCCGTGCATTATACACGGGAAGCGCTGCTAATTCGATTAAACGGAATAAGATTTTTTTTTTTAGACGGCGAAAGTATCGGCGGGCTGATTAAGCGAGCGCATGTAAGCGATTAAAGACGTGTGCAGCTGTCCGATATCGGCTCGTTAAGAAATTTCGACACATGTTTATTGCGGGTATACACGAGTAAGTTGCTTCGAGGCGCGGAGTGAAGAAAAATTAATAACCAAGCTCGGCTGCCGCCTTTCGAGGATCGAAGGGGCAGGAGACGCGGAGAGGACAAAGCCGATTGGAGGCGGCGGCGGCGGCGGCGGCGGAGTTTTTTTGCAAAAGTATCAGTCGACGTCGACGTCGAGTTTAATTAGGTGCGCCTCCGCGTTACTGGCGGCCCGTAGCAGTATACAAACCGATAGATAGCTATTGCCTGCGCGCGGAGAGTATTGGCAAGGAGAGAGGGAGGAGGAGCTCTCTCTCTCTCTCTCTCTCGCTTTGCCGGAGCAAGAAACGGAAAGCAGGACGGTCCTTTTCTTCGAGGGACTACGTAAGAGATGCGGCAGCAGCTACTCGATGATTATCACTGGGGTATACATCCTTTCGGGCGAAAAAAAAGAAAAAAAATTTCATTCCGCCGCGGAGAGCCAGATTGACCGTCCGCGGAATGGAGACACGTTAATACGCGCGCGCACGCGTACGTCCCCGTGTATATAGCTCTCTATTCCTAATGGAAAATGCCGGAGCGCGCTCTTTTGTGCGCGGCTCGGATTGAAATTTAGCGTGGGATTTGAATGAGGCTTTCCAAGTAGCGAGATTACCTTCGGCGACTTGTTCGCCGTGCACTGCGAATAGCAGCGGCGGCGGCGGCGGCGGCGGCAGCGGCACTGTTACCCCTCAAGTCGGACTTTTCGACTCTCGTGATTATATAATACTCGGAAGGGGGAGAGCTGTGCGAGGGCTTTTCAAATTGACGAGGATTCTCAAGCTCGCTCTTCGGCTTCGCGATGCGGATAAATGGATTTGATTGATTGTAAATAAAAATTACCATATGAGTTGTGAAACTGTTGCTGATGCGTCTCGATGGATGCAGCTCCGCTGTGGTGGATATCCAGCATGCCGTCCGGGTCACCGCCGCTCTCAGAGCAGTTGCTCAGCGCTAAAACCAAACCGATAGACACACACCTTTGCATTTACTATTACTTTCAACTTTCGAATGTGTTTTCGTCATTTTTTTGTTTTTTGTTTTTATTTTTATTTTGCTTAGCTCTCTTTTCCGTTCTCGGTTCTTTCTTTTTTTTTTTTACAGTTTTTGCACCATCTCCGGGCACTCTTGGCTTCTTACCGAATCCCGTCAAAAATTTCGCGCGAGCTGCTTATATGCTTTCCCGTTCTGCCACTCTCGCGCGCGCCCGGCTCTTTTTCTAACTTGTACATATTCGCGTCATATCCATCCTCGACCTCCTTTCCCCTCCTCGACTCTCGCCCTTCCCTTCTCGCGCCTAGTCGAATGACGCTACGGAAAGACTCTATTCTCTTCCTCAATTTTTTTTCTTTTTTTTAAACTCTCCTCGGAGTAAGTACGGTTTTGTTGTAACGATAATCGTCGAGAGTGGCATCTTTGAATCAACGTTTATCCCGCGACGTTTCGGGCTCGCGACAAGGTGAATCGATAAACACATTTCGTTATATAAATAAATCAAAACTTAATATAATGAAAAAAGCAAAATTAATATAAAAACCAAGACGTAGTCACACAGCAAGCAGTTAAAACACACAGAGGCAAACTTACGAAACTACTAGATAATAATAAAAGTAAATAAAACACTCGACAGAGAGAGAGAGAGAGAGAGAGAGAGAGAGAGAGGGGGGGGGGGGGGGGGGGAGGCTGAAAGAAAAAATTGCACAAGGTAAGGGGCGATACTCACATAGTGAACAGAAAAAATGAAAGGAAGGCAGAAAATTAAGAGAAACCTTGCGTTGAATCGGGGCGAAATACTCTCGTCCTCGCCTATCTGCGCTGATTTTAATGTCGCGACGCGGGGCTATATATATATGTATATAGCTTTAGAATCCGCTGATTTCGATCGGAAGCACACCTTCCGCGCGAGAGCATTGTTTTCTTGCGTCTGTCTATCCGTTTGGTTTTGTATATATATATATACGTGTTCGTTCTCTCGCGATTCTCGATTATAGAGAGAAAACAAAATGCTGCTCTTAATTATTCCCAGGATATAATCTTCCGTGTGGCTGTGGGTCTCTCGATGATCTTCCATGCAGTTGCAACCTGCCGTCTCGTGGCGTCATCGGGGGGAGAATAATGGAGGTCCTCCCCGCTAAAATAACGGCGCCCGCTCCGCTAAAATAACCGCAAACTGACCCCGAACAGAACTATGCTTTTAGGCTATTTACATAGGTTCCATTATGATAACTTCCGAGATGCTGTTTGGACGATTTTCGACACACCGCCGAAAAGTTTTAGCGGCCAGCTCCGCTGTAACTCGCTTTAGTCCCCATAAATGCCTAAACACTCGCAGCCGCTTCGATTGCTCGAAACTTGGGCGGATATTTATGCGCTCCGCTTCTTTTCCTTTATCCTCCTCTCTTTCTTGCAAATTGATTAGAGAGACAGAGAGAGAGAGAGAGAGAGAGAGAGAGAAGAGAGAGGAGAGAGCACCGGGGACAGGGACGAAGGGACAGCGAAGTACAGCCGCGCATAAAAGACGGAAGGAGCGTTTTCGCGAGTCGCATGTTCCCTGTCAATTTCGCCGCTATTCGAACTCTCTCTCTCTCTCTCCAACTTCGGTCGCCGCTTCGCTTCAAAAGTTGAATTTCGCTTCAAGTATATGAATGCCCCGCGATAAGCATTTATCTCGCTGCCACGAGTTTTGCAATGTTTTCATTAAAACGAGTTCGCCGACGCGGCTAATGCCGCCCGAAAACTATACCTCGCGACGTGCGCGCGCTTCCGCGTTTTCTTGCCGCGCGCGTCGCCCGTGTCGTTCGAACAATATTTCCCGCTGCCGGAAGCCGTCCGTCAAAAACTAAATTTAAGGAGGATCGAAAATTCATGCAAACTTCTCCCGTGGCCGCGATTAAAATAAAAGGAAAGAAGCCGCGCAAAAGGCGTACGCGAAAATAGTCTGCCGCGGTGAAATATTCGCGCGCGCGCGCGGGCGACACTCTGGCTCTAGAGGGGCAACGTGCCGTAGTACTTATCGCGAAGCATACCAGTGTCACCTTTCTCTTATCGGCAATCTCGCACGCGTTTAATTTGATACGTCTGTCCGTCAGTGGCTCCGCGATTCTCGATCGCGTTTCGTGTATATATGTATGGGCGCGCGCGCTGCACACCGCGCGAATCGAAAAAGCGAAAAAACGATTGTCAGCCGCGAGCTCTTTACTAACTGAAAATGAAAAAAAAAAAAGAAAAAAAGAAACGTACATCGAGAGAGACCATTTTATTCCCCGGAGTCAATAACCCTCGCAGAGCCCAGGTATATACACCGCGTATGCGGGCGTGCTTTACACCTTTAAATTTGACATTCCTTCTTTTTCTTTTTTTTTTTTTTTTTATTTTAAATTAGCCGGCCGCTCGTGTCGCCGCTCTCTCTCTCGCGGCCATTGTAAACGTATTTTTCCAGCTGCGCTTCGAGGCGCGCTTGACAGCTGCGCGGAGCAGCGCCTATTGTTGCGCGTCCAAGATATTCAGGCTTATACACACTTGGAGGAGAGAGAGAGAGAGAGAGACTACTGCAGTAGTCGTGCGTGGATTAGGGCTCGTTGCGTCATGCATTCGTAATGAATATAAGTGCGAGAAGCTCCCGAGCTCGGAAGAGAGTGAAAAATGGAAGGCAGGCACACGGCGGAGAGAGCGAGACAGAGAGAGAAAGAGAGAGAGGGAACGAAAGCGTTATATTTATTTTTTACCTGAGCGGCAGGATATCCCGTGGAAGTGGGATACCGCTCGGCGCACGTGAGACTCTGCTCGACGAGCCCCCCCTTGTTCCCCCCTTCGGAGGGAGAGAACGCGTAAGGCCTCCCGCTCGCGCGCGTAGGCGCGTGTCGAATTTCGGCGCGCGTGCCCGTCAGCCAGACCCTGCGGAGGCGAGCTCCACTTTTTTTTTTTTTTCTTTACTTCCTTAATCACGGCGTTACACAGTTGCGGCCCTCTGTTTCCACCACCCTCCCCCCCTTTGTTTACGCCGGGACGTAGGAGTCGCGCGGGGCCGTCTTTCATTCCGCTCGGGGAATATATACATTTTCTACTTATTTTATTGGAAAAGACTAATGAAATGTCAGGAACTTTGGGAGTAACGAACCAGACAATGGCGAACTCTAATCTGAAGGGCTCTGGATTGAACCCTTCTCCCAGCATTGTTTCTTAGCGACCCTCGCTCCGCTCGTAGTGCAGTACAGAGGCCCTCCCCCCCCCTCGACTCCTCTCTCTCTCTCTCAACTATAGCTTCTTCCTCCCTTCTTACTCGCGAATAGCTGGAGAATAGTTTTGCTTCGCGGCGGCCTCCTTCAGCTTATCTTTGACAAGAATAACAGGCGGCTCTTTCTCTCTCTCTCTCTCTCTCTCTCTGTTTTCGCCGCAACCCGACGAGTGCTCGCACAGCACTCTCCTACATCGGCGAATTTAAATATGTTGCGCTCTTTCTCGTCTCGTTATTATATACGCGGCCGCAAATTTCGCATTAAAGGCGGGGCACACAAAGGGGCTGCTGCCGCCGCCGCCGCCGTCGTCGTCGCTGCTGCTGCCGCTGCCGCCGTCGCCGTTGCTGCTCTGCGAGCAACAACAATAATGATAATGCTAAAAAGGCGAGAAAGTCTTTGACGGCAAGAGAGAGAGAGAGAGAGAGAGCGGGGCATCCTTCAGCACGCGCTTGTTTCTGGGGACGCTCGGGAATAGGGGCCGATAAGGGGGGTAAGGGGGTATAGGGTAAGGCGGGGGGGTCAGATAACGCTCCGCGGGAGGGAGGAATAGAGCGAGAGGGATGATGAGGACAGCGTGGCGAGGTCGCGCGTGCGCAAGGCCAAAGGGGCCGGCGGCGACGCGCACCGCGTGACCACGATCAATACGAGGCGCGCGCGCGCGCCGCCCCCCCCCCCCCCCCCCCCCCCCCCCCCC
>UCOM01004508.1:0-12112 GCA_900474385.1 Ormyrus pomaceus | reverse complement strand
AAAAAAACACTTCATAATTGCAGTATTATGATATAATATTACTTTAAAAATAGTTATAAAATTTTTCAGCATAAATATGTGCTTTTAGTAGGCAAGTTTCTTTTTTGTTTGTCTTTGACTTCGGCTGTACTCGCTGGAGCCCCCTTAAGGGTTTCAAGAAATATTTTTTACCATTAATTATTGATTTTTAAATATTTCACATTATTGGTTGTTTCAAACCAAACGAGATCATATCGAGACCTAACTCGAGACTCTTCCAACGAATTAAATCGTACTATAAAAATTAAGAAAGAATAAAAATTCAGCATCTACGGAGAACTCACCAGTGCATACCGGGTAGCCGCGATCAATTATTTATTGGGATAATTTAACTTTAACTGTATTCAAATAATAATAACCACATATTATTACCTTGCCATAACATCTTCGAACATGCCAGTGCTGCGGATGAAATAGGGGCATATCACAGTAGTCTTGATGTCGAATCCGTCTTCCTGTCAAAACAGAAAATACAAGCCATTAGACACAGTTGAAATTGGAATCAACCCGTGCACCGATATGTAGATGCTGACCTCTGGAAAATGGCCTGTTTTGTGGTATAATATTATGCACGTAGAATTTTTTTTTAGTATATATATAATTTTATTGAAATAATGAATAAGAAGTTTATTTTAACTTTAAAATATCTTTAGATACAATTTTGCCTTCGCATCTAACAATTAAGAATGATCCGTTGGCTTTCCATTTAATAATCGGATTTGAAAGATTTTGCGATCAAAAAGTTTAACAAACACAATAATTAAGCAAGGCAATCGTAAAAAGAAGTCTGCTATTTTTTGTTCCGCTCAAAATGATTATTGCCTCGTGGCACAATACTTACGACAGTTTCATTATTAACTGGCTTCTTGCACAATAAAAAAACCGGGTTTCTGAAATCTCTCTCAAGTGAAATCAAGGCCTTCGTGGCTCGCGCCTCTGTATATTCACTATTAAATCTTAGTCGTCGTCAGGCTGTCACTTACGCGCGTATAAAACTTTTACAACGCGATGACGATGAGTGGAATATTTTTATTGTATCTTAAAGACAGTGCACTCTAGGAAACTTTTAAAAACCTTCATTTAAAGGGTATTTATTTTTTATAAGATCAGCTTGTTTCTGTTATTATTGCATTGCGAACCTTTCATTTATTTAATTTTTCCTTAATTGGTCAATCGACTGTAGTTCTAAATTTTTTCATTTTTCTTTTACACGTACGAAGAGGTCCATAACTCATACTCTTCGCTACTTTTAAAAGTGCACATTGAATTTTTACCCGAGTACTACAAGTTTCATTACCCTCTAAGAAGTCCAGTTTTACTTCTTCAGTCACTCAGTTCGACCGGTTTAGCGAAAATGAAAGAAAGGAAAAACGGAAAAAGAGAGATCTCACCTGGAGTTCCATTCTAAGGGCCTCGTCGAAGCCGACGGCGGCGAATTTCGAGGCGCAGTAGTCGACGAGCTTGGGGCAGCCGATGTGACCGGCGAGGCTGGCGATGCTCACGATGTGACCTTTGTTCTCCTTAAGCATCGCCGGGAGGAAGGCCTTCACCGTCTGCAAAGAGAAGTCGAGTCGTTAGCCTCGGCCGGATGGTGCCGCGTTTAGTGGGGCTGTGGAAACCGGCCTCGTAGCTATATTGCATCCACTATTTGCAACTGCTCGGTGCACATACGCGCGCTGCAGGATGAAGTCATTGATCTCTTCCTCTCTCTCTCTCTTTCTCGCGCGCGCAAGAGGCTCGCGCCGAGGAGGAGAAAATATTCTACTTACGCTTCGTTCATTATGCTTTCGCGCGGCCTTTTAGCGCTTGCGGTACTCGCGATTTTTCGTCCGATGTTATTGGCTCATTGTAAATGATGCGAGAGCTTGTTCTCTTACTTGTTGAATGCGACCATTATTCATTTACTGTGGCGTTTAATTTTTCCAGTCAACTTTGAGTTTACAAATTACTGAGTAAAATATAATGCCCGCACAAATCGTTGATATTATGAATTTGCTGCTGAGTTCTTAGGTGCTTGGATGTCAGATTGTTAAATTAATCGATACTTAAATCTACCTGCTAATATCTTTCTTATTTGGTAATTACTTCGGTGTTATTCTTACTTTATTGATGCGATTTGATATTTTTATGCAAAATATATTTTGAAAGACTTTAGCCAGATTTTATGCCCGTTCAAAATTTTATGGAGCAATAATATATAAATATATCTCCCCAGCGAGGTTTCAACAGGCATCAGACCAGTTTTTGTCGTACAAGAATGCATTTCTATGAGGTCTTTTGCAATTCCTATGAGTGTACGCGACTGAAACATTAAATTATTCATTTAAACAGTCGACTAAAAATAAATAGCAAGGACTAAAGGCTGAAAAAGCTTCCTTGCTCGATCGCATTATAAATTCCTCGTAGATAATAATCAAAAATCTTTACTCGAGCAAAAACCGTTAGCTTTAAAAGACTAAAAATCCGTCCAAGGAAGGTGACGATACACCGGGTATAGGAAAGTGACTCTCAACCGGCGACTGCTCGCCTAAGCAGGCTCGCCGCGGCTCTAAAATACCGTACGCCCGTGCAAAAAGCAAGCCGCGGCCATTATCATCGCGAGTCGGCAGGGAATCCGCGGAAAAACGGCAGGACGATCGCGCCTTGGAATTGGGTCGTCGCTGTGCATCCTTCTCGCGCTCGAAACTGGTTTCCTCGGCCGGCCGAGGATATGCGCTTATGCGACCGTGACACTGAAAGGCACCGATCCCGACCTTCGTCAACGATGAGACCTCCGCTTGCAGTCCAGCGGGAACCGGTCCGAGCCGCTGTCGCTGCCGCTCGCGGCCATTCAAACGAGCGCCGCTTGTCGGTTGGGGTGCATTTGCCTTCTAAAGGCTTTTTGCGGAAGTGACACTTTAGAGTTGGTTGAATAGGAGAAAAGAAGCGTCGATGAGGAATTTTAGGGACACTTGTCGGCGAGAAAGCTGTTGTTTTTTAAATGGAGCTTACATCTTTAAGTCGTTCGATTGAGCAGCTCTTTTAATATTTTAATTAAAAGTAATTTGTATTAAGAGTTACACGTCAAAAATTCAGTATATTTTTAATTTATCTATGCTGACTTCATAAATTAACTAATATTGTGGAATAATTGTACAATTTGCTAAGAAATCGTTTTGAAATTAATTTACGCTCAATTTATTTCTGGATAAAACGTAAAATTTTTAACAATCAAGCAACTTTATTAATACCTCAAATCAAGCAAACTCATTAATAACCCCGAGTCCAGGAGAGAGAGAGAGAGAGAGAGAAAGAGTCATTCGTATATTATTTTGCATAATAAAATAAACTAACAGCACTTTAATACCCGCTACTGCTACTCAAAGCCAAAACGATTTAATGCTAATATAAATTAGATCAAGCCAGTCAATTTCAGATAAGTAGATCACTAAGTGTGCAAATCGGACTTGAAATTTTAGCTCCGGCTCTTATTTGGCGGCCTGACTAAGTTGGGCTATGCGGCTGAAAGTTGCGAAAAAAAGGTGAGCGATGTTCTTGAGAAAAAGGAGATCCATTTTCGATTGGAAAGCGTATTCTTTATAATAAGGTCATTTTAATTAAATATAGTTACAAGAACGAAAAAGAGTCTGTTAAAGCTTTTCATTTGTAATTCTTTTTAATGCAAAGCGCACGCATTTTTTCCTAATACATAATCCAAAAGAACACTTAAATAATTGAAAGTTTGAAAAATCGAGAAAAAAATACTCAATCTCTTGGATTCTAAATCAGCTTCGAACTATTGCAAAGTCCTCGAGTCCAGGAGAGAGAGAGAGAGAGAGAGAGAGAGAGAGAGAGAGAGGGGGGAGGGGGGAAGCGAAGAAGTTGCAGAAAGGAGGAGTCCGATAAAGCAGAGAGTACTCGTTGCAGGCATAGAGATAGCAATGGCAAACGGTTGTACTTATAGGACCGGTTCGCTCGACGCGGCACCTGCAATGCCGCGGAATGCCGTTCACCAAGCCGATCGCCGGAGTTGCGCATATCGAATTCCCCGCGCCGGTTATACACTCGTGGTCCTTGAATCGGCCGCCGCGCCGAAGAAAAGCCGAGGAGAAAGGGAGCGCCATTTTCATTTTCCATCGCCGCCCGCCCGGCTTTTTCGGCGAGGTCGCGAGTATATATATATATGCTTTGTTCTTCGGGAAAGGGTTCGAAGCTCGGAATTCTTAGAAATGAAAGGTGACCTGGGATGGGTAAGCTGAGATCATCGGGGGGAATACGTTGGAGGTCATTTGTTTGGTCCTCAAGCATCTTGCAGAGGGTAACGTTGAATTGCAACAAATTATCGCAGGCGGTAACGCTACTAGTGGTATTAATCGAATGATTGATGGTAATAGTCAATGACTTGCGACCGTGCATATAATTAATCAAAATCCTACTCTGTGCAGCTGACGGAAACAGTCAACGCGTGTAATTATTTCAATTTCTTTAGTGTTATTGACTGATACTAAATTTGTACAAATGTTAGTTTTGAAATTCATCGCAGAAAAATACATCAAAATGGAAATGATTTATTCGAAGCTTTGTTTTTTTCATTCAATCTAATTCATAACTATTCATACAAGTTTTCTAATAAGTAGTGAAATAGAGTCGCTTAAACTTATAATGCCTGAAATTACTATAATATATAGGTGCGCTGCTATATATTGTTGAATTATTTTTATTTATACATACCCAAAAGTGACTCATGACGTTAACTTCCATCGTACGAGTAATCATCTGATCAGAACAGTCCAGGAACTTATGTCCAGAAACAACACCTGCATTGTTAACAAGTAGTGAAACCTACAAAAACAAAAGAATTATAAGCATTTTAAAGGTGTCATTTTCGATGTATTTTTTATGAAAAAATCACAAGTTTTTAATTGTACGTTTTTGTTTTCAAGTATAGGTCAGGTAAAGACTATTACAACTCGAAATTTAAATCTCGGTTACGATCATTGCACTTTAAATGAAGGAGGAAAAGTTTGCTTTTATTATCTCAAAATTGCACGATAAATGTAACGTTTAATAAGAAATAATTTTGTCTTTTAATAACAAATTTTTCATTGGTTTCGTTAATGAATAAAAAACGAATCAAGCGAATAATTTCTTTGGAGTAGCAGGAAAATTTTATATTAATTTGATCTATTAATGACAATCTCGTATTTTCAAAGTTTACTCATTACAGTAGACAAAAAAATATGGTATTTTTTGTTAGAATAGCTAAGCATGCAAATGTTTAATAGTTTTTTGATGAGTTTACACTTTGTTTGAAGATAAAATGTTGCCTTCAAAAAAGCGATAAAAAGCTTAACAAACGCCAGCAAATGTTATGCACATGCAGGAAAACATCGTGTCAATTAAAATACTAAGCAACGTAGTATTTAATATAATCATTATATATAATAGAATGAATAATTGTAATCCTGGCACATTAATTCTTAAACCGAACCTTTAATGGTTTCACATTAGAATATTTATCCTTTTAAGAAAATTATATTTTCCTCAAAATCGGCGGAAGGTTCGGGAGCAAATATAAATACATTCGAAAGCAAAGAAGTGAACAAGAACACTTTGCGAAACGAGCGCGGAATAAAGTTTATCTATTCCAAAGTTAAGCAACACTGCTCGCTCGCAGGAAAATCATGCAAATTTTTCACGACTATCAGCAAAACGATCGAACGGCGAAACAGTAGAAATTCGCCTGTCGAGGGCTCATTAGCCGGATTTTTTTTTTTTTTTTTTATTCAAGCAACAAACGAAACTTGCGCAAAAGACATGAGTTTAAAAACGCGGAAATTAGATAATTAGCTACCGCCGCTTTTTATTATAGCTGCAAGTTGTCAATAAAGCCAGCTATATAAGAGATGTGTTTAGCGATAATAACCGATCGCCGAGCAGATAAAAACTTTCGTTAATGAACAATGAAGTTATTAACCCCTCGTGCCTTCGACGCTGAACGGAGCGCGTCCCGCAATGGACCGTAAAAGCGTCTGTCGCTGGATCCTCTCTCGGCGCCTCGGAATCGGGTCAGTCTCTCCGCCCGATACACGCCAGGTGTAAGCGGCGCGAGGCTCGGCTACTGCACGTCGCGCAATACCCAACCGCTGGCGTAATACTTTCGTAATGAACGCCGGAGCTCCGAGTCCGTATATCCGATGGACCGGCGGCCTTTGCCGCTTTGCTTGGTAATGCAATGGGCTTGATTACGGGTTGCCATGGCGGAATGCGTCACATTGCTGGATTTTCGAGAGGTTCGCGCGCGCGGCAGTTCTTTCGGATGATATTTCGTAACGTGTTTCTCGAGTTTTCGAAAAGTGCATATTCATAGCGAAAATTTAAAATGGCTGGATTCGCAGTTTTTGTAAAAAAAAAAAAAGGAAAAGAAAAAAAGAAAAAACTCGGGATGCTGAACGGTCGGAAAAACGGCTTCATGTATTTTTTATCTCGCAAGAAACTGTCTTACGTTCTTATAAATTTATTATGCAGATTTCGTAAGATGTTATTTTATTTACGATCAAATGCTATCAGACTCTATGAGTCTTATGCGCACACAAAAAATGATTAATTTATCCTTGTAAATTAAATGTGAACTTGTTAAGTACTTAATTCCGTAAATTTTATTTAAATTTTGATAACCCATTTTATTCTGAACGGCTAAATGAATAGTTTAGTAATCATCTTATTATACAAAGAAAATGCAAATGTTGCCTTAATATTAAGGCCGTATCTCACTATAAAATACCGTTTGTTGAATACTTGGCAGCATAATAAATAATATAAGAGGTGGATGTCCGAATGAGAACGAGCAAAAACAAAAATGTGCCTTATTATTCCCAATTCGTTTCCTGTGCGACATTCCTAAGCCAAAACTCGACGTTCGCTTTATATTGCGAGCCATAATTTGTGCATCTTAAAAGAACTCAACATCTTTCCCGCAGCGCGATCCCTTGCGCAAAATTCTCGCATGGTTGAATGACAAGCGAGGCAAATATAAGGTAATTCATAACTCAGCAGAATCTACAAGACTTTTCAATTCTCCTTAGAAACCTTTCCTTGTTATGCCTCTTACTTCGAAACCCCCGCTGGAAAGTAACAAGCTGTATATTTTTGTTTCAAAAATCGAAGTTTAAATCGTTAATGCCAGAACGCCTCTACTTTTTACATCAGGTATTGTATATCGAGTAACATAAATTACTTTTAACGTAACAAGAATGAGTAATGTATTTGTTCTATAGCTTTTACGGTAGTTCTCTGGTTAGATATAACCCAATAAAAATGGCCAGGAAAGTATAAAATAAGTATTTTTAATTCCTACTTAACTAACTTTGATGTAACGCATTCTCGCATCATTTTAATAGATTGAACGTAATCTAGAAATATTCGAATCAATTTCCAAAATACAGTAATAAGAAGCCTAAGCGGAACATTTATTTATAATACTGTTTTGGTAAAATTTTGAAGAAAACGTAAATTTCTTGCCTCTTTTCTATCTTTCTCGCTCACAACCAGAGTACCAAGCAAGCTTCTGGGTA
Organism: Ormyrus pomaceus; assembly: GCA_900474385.1. NCBI lineage: Eukaryota > Metazoa > Arthropoda > Insecta > Hymenoptera > Ormyridae > Ormyrus > Ormyrus pomaceus. The sequence continues at coordinate 4,520 of UCOM01004508.1, read as the reverse complement.
CTTTTGAGGTAAGAAAAGTACCTACCGTAACAACCGCATAAATACCGACAAATAAGTTTAAATTTAGTCAATCTTGTTTAAACGTCCGGCGACCATGAAAAGAAGCGTTACATCAAAGTTAGTTAACTAGAAATTGAAAATACCTATTTTTTAGGTCTTGCATTTGAAAATAGCTTATAAACAGATATCTAATGTTTTTCATCTCTACCAGGGTAATAAATAAATCGAATAGCAGACGACAAAAAGAAGTTACTCACGCGTCCAACTTCCTTGTTCAGCAGAGCTGCCTTTTTGTAGACGTCCTCGCGATTGCACAGGTCGCACACGTAGCCGTAACACGTGCCGCCGGTCGCCTTGATCATATCCACCGTCTCGTTCAGACCTGCGAATACGAAGGGTAATTCTCGTTAGTGGCTGCTGCTTTCTGTTTGCACGGAATGATTATTATTAGCTTGCTGCTCGAGTGCTCTGTCAAAATTTTTTATTATCAGAAGGATTCTTCCTGGTGGGGGCCAGTTTTTCGTGTGTTAACCTTTTGAGTATCGGCACGAGGTCCGTAATAGGCGTCATGACTTTAACCCATTACTTTTAATGCCCGTAGCTTATGAGAATTTATTATGGTAGTTTTCATAAGGTTCATCTTGATACTATTGAAGGAAAACTACTGATTTTATTTTTTATGACCCAGAAAATGCTATCATCATTAACGATAACATCTCACTAAAGGATTTCATTAAGTCGGCGACTTCAGGACTTGCAACATTTCAATGTAAATAAGCTCTTACAATTTTTAAAATTCCTGTTCTCTAAGGGTTAATGTGTCAATAACATCTGGCTTACTCATAAAACAGTCCATCCATTCAATGCCACCAAGTCTTTGTAGGTTAATAAATAAAAAACATGATTTATATTCATGTCATGAATTTATAATTGTTTACGTTTTTTACCTAAAAAGGCAGTCACGTTCAGAATAGGTTTATCAAAGCATTTTAATTACAAATTTTTATAAAAATTTTGTTCGGTCATAAATTTTCTTTTTAAAACACCTCGATTGACTATTGAACAGCACCGAGTACGTCCGACGAAAAAAAGTTTCCAGCCGAACTTTTTGACTCCCCAGCCGAACGACGAGCAGCCGTTGCGCCTAATCCCTCGGTGCAACAAATGGAATCTGCGGTTTCGAATCAGCTGCAGCGCGGTGAACGATCGCGGGTCAACGCTCGAGGCGCGCCGAAATACCACGAAAAATTGCGCGGCTACCTGGTAGGATGTACAGATGAAAACACACGTTTGTAACGAGCCTCCGCCGAGGCTGCAGACGAGCGACGGGACTTGCGAAATTCGTCTTGCTTTTTTGCGGTTGAAGTCTATAATTTTTAACAATTACTCCATATCGTTTCTCGAGTTCCTTTGGCTCACCGCGTAATCATTGTGTTTAAATCCCTTGTAATTTCTTATTACAGTACCCTGCTGAGGTTTGTAAACTAAATATTTGAATTATTGAATGCCTTCTTTCCCGAGGGCTGCATTTTAGATTAACATAAAATAATTATCGTACAATTGTAAATAAATATGTAAATGGCCACTGCTTTCCAACGGTTATAGTAAAGTGACGATGAAATTTCACTATGCTGAGGCACAATTCAAGTAAAGTATCTGAATTTTGTCTTGATAAGGACTTTTTCCAATGTATGGGCAAATCCACAGTAGTTTTAACGACTGTGTAACGATTTTATCGGCGTAATTTTATTGCTGCTGTTTGCTTGCCGTGCGAAGCATATGAACTTAGACTGATTCTAAAAGCGAGAACTAGTAGATGAACTCTGAAATTAGTACAAGTGTGAAATTAGCGGTATAAAAGTGCATAAGACTACCTTAAAAAGTACCATTTTGAAATAGGCACTTTTTTTGGGTATTCTTATGCATTTTTACATTGTGCCATAGTTCGTGAGCACGGCAAGCAAATAGCAGCAATAAATAACGTCAAAAAAATCTTCAAATCGTCAAGATAATCTGTTACCAGTATCTAATTAAGCTACTATAAGCGAGATCTAAATTTCTAAAAAATTTAACGATAAAGAACTGAAGGTTTTTCTTTTTAGACACGAGTAAAGCGCCAACGGAACATTTACGGCTTTTCTTTAGACTTTCGCACGCATCTAAAATGGCTTACACCATATTTTTCTCATAAACAGTGCTATCAAAAAACGATGAAAATTTATTGAGGTATTGTTACTTATTGCAGCACATGAAACTAATCATATGTACTAATCGTATTCCTTCCCCGTATCTGCTAATAAACAAAAAAAGAAAATGGTTATTTAAGTTTCCTTGATTGCATCCGCGTTAAAAAATATTTGTCCATTAAATTCATTACGTTTTTCTCAATGTAAATTAATCAGTCATCTAAGAAAACTGACTAGGCAAAAGAAACGCACTGATTTCCCTCCTATTACAAAATCATTATACGCTCGACTTCAGTTAAGTAACTACCCGTACACCTTGATTCGCAAAACGTCGACATCGAAAGTACGTCGACGTCCCTCCTCCGTAATGCAGCGAGTCATCGCGGAAATTTACCTGGCGACGCTTTGCCAACGCCAGAATTTCGTGCATACGTATATATGCCTGCACTTCCGTCTTTCGGCGATCGAGTGCCACTTGGGCAGCGACGCCGTGACGAGGAAGAAATTCGCGACTTTCTACACGGCTTTCCGCGCCGGAAGTCGAGAGAGGAACGCGCGAATAAAAGCAAAGTCGATGATTATTTAGAGAAGGCGTTCTTTTGCTTAGAGAGCTGCTTGATTTGCGAGAGCCTCGACTGTTAGTTATGAAGGCAGAGGCGCTGCAACAGTGAAGCGTTAGATTTTCGCGAATTGTAATTAAGTATTTGTAGGAATGTTTGCGATGTTGATCCCGTTGAGATTTAGGTTGCTGTAAGATAAGAATGTTCGATTTTTAATATATACAAGCTTAGTTTGTTTTTGGAGCGAAAAATTACATTTTCATCGTTAATCAGGATAAAGCAAAATAAGACGAAACGATCTACAGAGGAACCCTGCGTAAACCTAATTGTCGTTAAAAAATAATGAATCTGGTTTTTCCTAAAATATTTGAATTGAAAAATTTGGCGCAGCTTTTAGAAACTATTAAAAATATTACTTTAATGAATTATTTGAACAGAAAAAATAAAATTTTTTTAATGTCAAAGATCTAGATCCCTTTATAGGCACAGTTTTTCAGCAATAGATCCGAATAACTTTTTTAATAAATATTACTACTTATAGTTAAAAAGTACCTTACAGCTGTGAGACTTCACGTAAAATTATAACCATAGACTCCGCCAGCAACTCGTTCGCGTTTATCGCACGAGTTACTTACAATATTTTATCTACTACTGTAATAGATAAAAGTAGTTTAATATTTAAATCATTACTTTTTATTGTTATAATAACTTTGACTTGGAGTTTTTTTAATACTGATAATTAAATATTCAACAATCATTTAAGATCATCGCAGATAATATCTTCTTTACTGTAATTAATATTTTTATGAAATCTTTGTTTATTATTTATTACAAGTAACAAACATTTAAAGTGTACCTTGAACGCATTTACAACCATTGAAGAACAAAAATTATCCAGAAATGTAGGTAATGATAATAATCCGGGATGGATTGTTGTATGACTCGGCTGAGAAACACGTAATTTTATTCTCTTTTAAGAAGAAACCAAGTTTAGTTCTTTTATATTTTTTATTATTCACTTGTTTACTCAGTAGTCCGACCGTGAGATTACTTATTTTTTCAAGTTCGGTATCAAGGTCGGTGATACTTACATTAGATTTAAATGGGACGCGATGCGACTGATATCCGCTTATGTTTTTATTTTGGTTATTATCAGTGGTAGTGAAATATTTATTAATTGAGTTATCGAGTATTGGTGTGCAAAAATACTGATGGCGTAACTGAGATTTCGACAACTCGAACTTAATTATGTACTGCATTAATTATCAAATATAAAATTTTCCGTGGAAAATAATGACAATTTGATATGTAATCGTAGTCTAATCAAAGAAGTTTTATTTTTAAATTTGTGTTACACAATTATGCGTCTTATTTACAATTTACTTTCGTTCTTTTACATCTTTCTTCGTTCTTATTAATGACTTTTTAATGTACCGAAAGAAGATAATAGAACATGACCTAAAATTAGGTGCAAACACATGCATGCGTACACAAATATTCAAATTATTATTTTTATTATTATCTTACCGAGTTAAGTAAAAATGCCACCATCATTCGCTTTTTGAACACAATACTATACGAATACTAGTAGATATCATTTATCAATGACGTTCATTTTTTTGTTACTATTTACATAAAAAATCATTAATTGGAACATAGAAACATGGAGCATGCAAGAGATTAAAACGTTTAATACACTGAGAGAAAAAAAGGAGTAAAAATTACTATTCTGTATCGTAACTTGAGATATGAGAAGAAAAAAAAAGATTTTTAC
>UCOM01004507.1:0-12143 GCA_900474385.1 Ormyrus pomaceus | reverse complement strand
ACGGTCAAACGATTGTGCGACGTAGCCAAATCAAAGTACCACGGAAGTCAAAGACAGTTAAACGCGCGCTTGACTCATCCGGTACCGATAGTCCTCCCTTAAGCCGAAGAAAGTGCTTCCAGAGACGAGAGATACCGAATCGTCGAGCGAAGATGGGAGTGCACCGGTGCAAGTCAACCACGCCGCGGAAATTCATGGCAACGCGACCTGTCAGAATACGGGCGCAACGCCCACTACGACGTCGGTGATAACGATTTAAGCGAGAATGTCGTTGCCTGTTAATGTAATTTCGAATAGTTACCAGCAGCCTAACGTAGTCGGAGGTTATCATCAGTCAAACGTAGTCGGAGGGGGACCGCGTTTACAAATTCGACACCCGTAGTTGCTTGGAATAGGAGAACCGCTAAGAATGAATCCCAGTGAATGGGAAATTTATTCATCGAGATTTTTGCGTGGTGTAGGGATACCACCCATGGCATCGTCTGACACGCCGCTGCTTCCGCAGCAGATTAATTTCATGGGGAGAGATGGAGAGATGGAGTGACGGAGAATGTCGGAGGGTTGGAGGTCGGAGAAATTTTGAAGTTTGGGGGTGGCGACAGAGGTAGGAAGCAGCGCGATGAACAAAGATCCAAGGAATCGGTGGATACACCGAAATTACCCTGCCGGCAATGGTACACACCTGCTCAGGATTGGAACGAAATCCAACAGCTGTCGAGTATTCACAGCCAGTCTTCGGGAATAGAATCGGAATCGATGCTGGAAGATGGAAATAGGTCATACGCTGAATCAATTAACAAATTGAGAAGAAATAGCGAGAAGAGTCGAAGAGAGAAGGAGGCCTTGTCTCAAGAGGAATTGGAAGAAGAATTAAACGCCAGTCAAGCATGGGTGAAGGAGAAGAAGCCGACGGTGACGCGGACTGCGGAGATGAAACGTAGAGAAAGAGTTCCTATGTTCGGGAAGAGAGACAAGGACGTGAGAAAGGAGCCCAGAAGAGAGACAGTAGACGAGAAAATGAAGACTAGAGTATAGCGGGGCGTGACTTCCAGCGAAGATAGCGAGGACGAACGGAGATCAAGGCGTCAAGAAGTGCTCCAAAAGAGAATTGGAAAAGCGCAGCAGAGCAAGCGCATAGAACAACCCGATTCAGACAGCTCAGCTAGCTACGCTGAACCAAGCCGGGGACCTCGGGAGAGACTATCAAGGATGGGTAGTCGGAGAGACGAGTCAGCTGATTCTTCGAGAACGCACCGGGAATACAGAGAGCCGTAAGCAAGTCGGGGAAATAAGCTGCAAACGGGGAATTTTTGAAGAGCTGGAGCATCCGTTTCTCTGGCGAGGACAAGAGAGAAGACGCTGAAGAATTTTTAGAACAGTTGGAAGATTGCCGAGAGTGGATGACGGCGCGTGACGCGAAAATGCTGAGCGCGCTGCCGTGTGTGCTGACAAGGAGAGCCGGGAGATGGTACCGGACTGTGAAAGACTCTCTGCACACTTGGAAGGAGTTCCGCTGAGCTTTTCGCCACCAGTTTATCGGCGAGTATGATAGAGAGGATTTAATGGACGATCTGAGGAAGCGCACGCAGGGGAACGGCGAGAAAATCGCTAGCTATCTCTCCAGCTTCAGATATGTAGTTTCGCGTTTCAGCAAACCGCCGACGGAGAGGGAACAGGTGGACTTAGCTGACAGAGGATTGCTTCCCGAGTACCGCAACGCCATGAGTGACAAGCTGGTCGACGAATTAGAAGACATAGAGAAATATGGAAGGCGCTGGGAGCGTCAAAAGGATCTTGACAGCAGGTACGCACCACCACTCTCATCGGAGAAGATGAGAGTGCCGGGGAGCAGCATTCTTTGGAACAAAAAGAGCAAAGGCTGCGACGGTCGGCTAGGAGACAGTGGCTGCTACCAAAATGCAACCGGGAAAACAACAAAAGGAGAGCGGGAAAGCTCCTCGAGCACCGAAAGAGGAGAGTAAGAAGAGTGAGAAAAAGGAAGCACCGAAAGGAGAGATGAAAGAAAATTATGCTCAGGCGGTAATGCAAGACCAAGCGGAGAGACCAAGCAGTTGGCAGGATCAAGGCGCCACCCTTATGGCGCAAACCGAATTTTGATCTTCCAGGCCCAACTCCAAAGCCGAACGATCCAGGGTTCAACGGAGCTTGCTACACCTGCCAGAAGGTAGGGCACAGGGCTTCCGAATGTCCGAAGGTGATTTGCATGCTTTGCAAACGGAAAGGCCTCCGTCGATCATGATCTGGCCTCCGCCAACTCCCACTCCAGCCTCAACGCCCGAGCCGCAAATCGCCGCGGCGGCCGCGGTGATCGCCTCGGACTCGACGGAGCTGTGGGAATCTGACGAGGAGTATCCCACCTACGAACTCGACCGCCGTTCGTGGTGGGACATGGCTAAGGAGGAGGAAGAAGGGGCCCGGTAAGAAGACGGAGAGGCAACGGAAAGACACGGAGGGTAAAGGAGAAAAGGACGTGAGGAAGGAGGAAAAAGAAGAAAAGCAATTGGAAGGAATGGACAAGGCGAAGGAAAAGGCTGAGACCGAGGAAAGGAAACGGAAAGAGAAGAAGCAAAGGTGGGCGGAGGAAAAAGAAATGGAAAGAGCGAGGTTGGAAGAAAGGAAAAGGAAGGAAGCAGAAAGAGAAAGAGCGGTGAAGAAAGCAGAGGAGAGAGCAGAGGCATAAAAGGCGGAGAGCAAGAGGAGAGGAGAAGAGAGGATGAAGGAAGAAGAAGTAGCAAAGAAAGAGGTAGAAAAGAGCTTGGTAGAGAGAGAGAGAGCGAAGAAGAAGACGGAGGAAGAAGGAAAGAAAAAAGAAGAGAGAGAAAGGAGGGCCACCTTAGCCGAGTTAAGGAGAGAGGCGGCAGCCCGCAGCGCCATCCCCAAGTACCTGGGCGCACCGGAAGAACCTATGGAGGTGGAAGAGAGCCCTGAAAAAGAGAGCCGGGAAGCCAAGGAGGACCTCCTGAGATACGCGGGGGAGACGACGTCCCGGACGCTACCAACGATCGTTGGGAACTTTACGGTTCCCCGCCGCATCCTCCGAGTTCCAGGCCACAAGAGGGAGGACCCCCTCACGTCCAAGATCCTGCCGGTGGAAATTGGCGAACCTATGATCCTAGACGGCAAGGAGAATTGGGACGAGGAGCCTCCACTCATCTCTCCCCTCGTTATGCTTCCGCCACCGCCACCACCCCGACCAAAGATAAAGAGGAAGAAGGGGCGCTACAACCCGAGCAGGCTACTTTTTGGGGGCTTGCGTCGCATTCCGACCATCCCATCAATTGACTCGCCGCCTTGCGCCTGCCACAACTGCTGGCAGAGAGGGAGAGAGAGCGAGAGAGAGAGAGAGAGAGAGAGAGAGAGAGAGAGAGAGATTTTTGATTGATTGAAAACGTTTATTTTGCTAAGGTTACATGATTGAACCGTATAGCATTTACAAGAGTACATAGATAATTACATTAATTTGGTAATAGATTCAAAATTACAGTGACATAAAATGCAATTGAAGTTCGAAATTTATAAAAATTCTTACTCTTATTCAAGAGTAGCGATTACGCACTAAAATTCGCAAGTAATAAAAGTAAAATTGAGTCGTAGGACTACCGCAGAAAGATGCGCATCGCACTACAATAGAAATACAATAAAAATATTTACAAGTAATAAAGTGTATAATAGTAAGGTAAAATAAAGTATAATATTACATCTAAAGACAGCTAAATCGCATGTCGAAGATTCGCAGCAGCGCAAAAAATAAAAGTACAAATAAGAGTACAATAAAAATAAGAATACAGATAAAGATGGTTCGCAAGTGACGCAAACTACGCTTCGCTGGATGACAATTGAGTTAGCGCACAGAACAATTTTAGGTGATTACCCCCCTGACTCAGCTTTTTTTTCAAATAAATACTTATTCAATGCAGATTTGAAACTAATGAGCGTCGGCATACGTCTCAGATCGGCTGGCAAAGAGTCCCACAATTTCATGGCTTGCAGGCTGAACGATTTTTCATTAGCTACAGTTCTCGGAGTCGGCAGATCAAATAACGAGGAACTGGCAGCTGTGTGCGATCTGACTGAGCGGCGGACCTCAGGGTTAGACTGGGGGAATAGTGGCACCAAATAGGTAGGTATTTTGCTGCTGAGTATCTTGTAGGTAGCGACTGCCATAAAATACTTCCGCCGATTGGGAATCGTAAGCCAACGTAGTTTCCGGAAATAATCATTCAGTGAGGCATCTTTCTTGAGCTTATAAATGAAGCGAATCAGATGGTTTTGGAGCCGCTGCAGCTTCGAATCGAGGTAGCCTGTTAAATCGCAGTACACTAGAGAGGCGTAGTCGAAATACGGAAAAATTAGTGCAGTAACTAATTGCTTTTTTAAACTGCGATCGAGGATGTTAGCACGGAAGCGCAGCCTCTTGAGTACGCCGTAAATCCTCGAACTAACCTGCGCAATATGAGCATTCCAGCTTAAATCGTTGGTTAACGTGACGCCGAGATTCCTAACAGATTCTACGTAAGGAATCCGCTGCCCATTTATCACTACAGGCGACAGAAGAGAGCGATCAATTCTCATAACGTTTTGGTGAGATCCAAACACAATGACGCTACTCTTGGCGAAGTTCAGCTGAAGGTGGTTCGCCTCAGCCCAGTTGGCGACGCATTGAGCGTCTTCATTAAGCATACTAATGAAAGCAGGCAACTCACTGCGCTTGCATTGCAGGTAGATTTGAAAATCGTCTGCGAATAGCATGCAGGAATTGGCGCAGAACTTTAAACATTTAGTGATGCTGTTGATGAGAATCAAAAAGGCCACGGGGCCAGGGCTAGAGCCCTGAGGGATGCCGCTTGTGAGCCGGATGTAATCGGAATTTGAGCCTTTCTGATCGAGGATCGCCTGGGATCGTCCGGAAAGATAGGAAAAAACCAGAGAATGGAGTTATCAGAAAAATTTAGGAGTCTCATGGCATGAAGTAGAGTAGAGTGCTTGAGTGAAGGCTTTGCGAAAGTCGAAAAGGAGCAAGATAGTGAGCTGCTCCGACTCAATGCCTCTCCTTATTATGTCCTCGGTGATCTTTAAGAGGGCATACTGAGTACTGTGGCCTTTTCTGAAGCCTGATTGATAAGGTGAAGGAGATTCTGTAGATTCTAGAAATTCAGCAAGCTGGGCTGTAACAATCTTGTCGAACAGCTTCGCAAAGTGCGGGAGATTTGCTATCGGTCGGGTGTCCGAAGGTGTAGCTGGTTTTGCGACCTTATTGAGTGGTACAACTAAGGATTGTTTCCACCTATCGGGATAAACGGCAGTGCAGAGAGATGTGTTAAAAATGTCGGTTAGGTGCTTGCATGTAAATGGCAGATCCTTAAAATAAGAGAGAGCTAAGCCGTCCGCACTGCGACCTCTGCATTTGGCCAAAGCAGTAATAGCTGTCAGAAGAGCTTGCGAATACTCTAGCGGGCGGATGTTAAAGATCGGCGCATTATGATCAGGAACTATTTGCAAGATTGCCTCAAGCTCATCTGGCGTGCAGAGCGGATGCACGGTAGCTACAGAGGCATAGTACTTGTTCAAATCTGACGCCTCAAAAGTTGCCAAAGACGAGTTGGGGCGATCGCCGACCATTCCTAACTTGGTCAGGAAAGACCATTTCTTGGCAGGGCTTTCCAATGATTGGATCTTGGTAGCTAGATACTGGTCGCGCGCCGCAGTAATGTCCTGCTTAATTTGCTTTCGGATAGCCTTAAATTGAGCCAAAAGAGTAGGGCTGTTGAGTCTCTTCGCCCTAGCGTATAATCGGTCGCGCTGTTTGCAGCGGTCACGCAGCTGCTGGTTAAACCAGGGAGCTGGTTTCTTACGAAAATGCCGCTCAGTGTACGGTGCCTGAATTTCTAGAAGGGTAATGGCAGTACTCTGAAAGATCGATAGCATAGAGTTGACATCATGATTGGCGTAGGCTGCGAAGTCAGAGGCTTTGATGATGCTCTCAAAATCTTTAGAAAACTTGATCGGCGAAAAGTTTCTAAAATCTCGCATGCGGACAGTGTTCGGAGTGGGTAGAGCAGTGCTAAGTTTAAAGTCGATTATTAAGTAATCGTGGCCGCAAATAAATGGAACATTCGACTGCTCGGTAGCTAAAATTTTGTCGGGAGAATCAGTGAATATTAAGTCAAGCCAAGAATCAGAGCAACCTGTATGATGAGTCGCAGAAAAAGGCGTGATATGGAAGCCATTTTCACGAATAAGCGCATTTAAATGCTGGCTGTAATAATTGGAAGTGAGTAGATCGGAGTTGAAATCACCCATGGCAATGACGCTGGAGAATCGGTGTCAAAATTGTTGCAGCGAATGGAAGAAAGGGCCGAGCAAATTCCCTTTGGGCCTACGATAGGCCAAGGCAAGCAGGATATGGTCTTTATTTCCGACCGCACAGTCCAATAGAATAAACTCAGCTTCATTTATGTTTGCAATTTTTGACTCAGATAGGAGTTTAAACTAAATTCCTTCGCGCAAATAAAGAGCAATTCTACCGCCTTGGATGTAGGCTCTTCTCGATCTGCCGGGATGAGGTATTAATCCTCGGTCATTCCGGACCATGTTATAGCCGTCTATTCTGACTAAATTGTCGGGAATGTCTGGGGTGAGCCACGATTCACAGATGGAGATGACGTCGATATCCTTGGTAGCCAGAAGGTCCTTGATTTGCTCAAGGTGATCGCGAATGGAATTGGCATTCACTTGTGCTATTCGGATAGAACGCCGAGGATTTGCGGGGCTCCGATTGCTTGGCGCATCTTGGAGTCATGACATTTTATTTAAGTCACTTTCAGTTAAAATTGGGATGATTTCGGATGATTCAGTTTTTCGCACCAGAACTGTTCCATTCTCTGCCCAGATGTGCTTATAGCCCAGAGCGGTACCTTTTGATTTAGCTTTTAATCGGAGCTGGTGGATGAGGGGCGGAAGCATTTCGAACACGGAAATATTCGAGGGAGTCTCGTTGGGAACAAGGTCGGTGTAATTAACTTTTCCGTGACGCCACCTCGCCTGCAAAACATGCTGCTGAATAGTGGACGATTTGAATTGCACAATGTAAGAGAACCGAAAATCACCGTGGATAACCTAACTACTAGAGCTGCCCGCCACATTGCTCTTTTCGCATTGAGTTGTTTGCCAGCCTCGTGCTGTTTGATCATCCTAGTAGCAAGGATGTCGCTGGTGAGGGCATGGAGGTTTAGCACTTCTAAGAGCCTCTTTGTAAGATCCAGCAAGGGCAGCGTATTAGTCTGCGGAATACCGTTGATCTTTATTTCGGTCGTGGGTGATCCATTGCGACGTAGGTCTTTGATTTGCGCGATTTCAGCGCGAGCGGCAGCGCCAGACTCCTCGAGGGTGGCTAAACACTGGTCGTGCAGAACAAGCATCTGATCGTGCTGCTCGAGTCTATGTAGTAGCTGGTTATGCTGGTCGACCAAGGTTTGGAGAGTGGTTTGGTTTTGTATGAGAACCTACAAGGATATCCTGGACTGCTCAGCCGGGGAAAGATCGACCCAGTTCGGGAGCACCAAAGTAATGGGCGCAGGTGTGGAGGGCTCAGAGCTCATGCGAAAAGGGGCATGAATGTAGTAGGTCTCGATAAGATTCCGAGTAAATAACTCAACTTTATCGTCAATGGTCGAGAGCACGGTGATTTGATTCCAGTTTAGCTTGGAGAGGTCATTTAGGAATGACGTTCGGTCAAAATTGCGAAAAGAACGGCACGTTATTGGTTTCGGAACGGACCGTGGAACTGAAAAAGACAAGTCGGCGATAAGAACATCGTGTTTTGAAATGCTAGGTTGGAAAATTTGTTCAGACGAAAGTACCTTCGAGACGTCGCTAACACATATATAATCGATAGTCGATTCAGAGGTGGTATCATGATGAGTGGGGGCAAAAAGAAGCGGTTCTAGGTTGCAGGCGTAGAGTGAGTTGCGTAGTATAGTGCCAGGGGTTGACGTGGCCGTCTAATTGATATTTAAATCACCTACTAAAACTGAAAAATCATGGGGTTTGTTGCAATTGAGAATAGCCTCCTCAACCTCGTGCCAAAAACCGCATTTTGATGGATTGTAGACTACACCGCAGAGAATTTTAACGGAGTCAATATGAAGAGAGATGAAGAGGAACTCCGGTTTTTTAGTGTAAACGTCACCAACTTTTCAACTATCCTGCATTTGCTTTCTAAAGATTTGTGAACAAGAAAAGCAACGCCGCCTGCGTCTTTATTTAGTCTGTCTGCATGGATAAGAATGTAATCCAGAAGATCATTGTCGAAATAAGTCGAGAGACGATTAGGTTTAAGCCAAGACTCATTAATCGCCATGACATGAAGTTGCTTATCGCGGGTAATAGAGAGTATGTCCGATAAATGTGCCTCGAAGGACTGAGCATTTACATGACCGATTCTGAGGAACGTATGATTACTGTAAGCCATAGTTAATAAACGAAATTTTCCGGTCAATTTTTTTACGAAGCATCGGACATTTAGCACTATCTCTTGCCGAGTGGGCGCAATTAGAGAGGTCTGACTTTGTACAATTTATGCACTATAGATGATCTTTACTAGTGCAATCTTTAGTCAAGTGTTCACCAGCGCAAAGACTGCAACATACCTTATTTTGGCAAGCACTTGCGACATGACCAAAGCCAGAACACTTAAAACATTGCCGAACAGAGATATGGTCGTCGACTCGACAAGAATGCCACATAATGTTCACCTTTTTACGAGCAAGGAGTCCAGCACGGTGTACGGGTGACATTTCAATGACGCATTATCTGAATTTTTTCTTTAAAGACGGATATAAATAGACAATTTTAATCGAATCATCAGTCGCGTTTGGTAGGTTTTGCTCGACAACACATTTTCGAATATCATCGGCCGCGAGTTCGACCGGAATATCATGGAAGATGACACGCGGGTTCATGCACAGACCATTCTTAATCTCTAATCCTGCATTGGCGAACGCTGAGCAGTTAGAAAGAGCGCCCGGATTCAGATCTTCTTCCTCGATCGCGATGGTACTATTCGGCCCAAAAGTAACGCGCTTGACTTTTCAACGTAAATTAGCCGGATTCACTGACTTTTGCAGCACAGACTTGGTGGTTTCAGACGACGTAAAGTGCGCTTTAACATCTTCGCGAGGCCCGATAATAATCCGTTCTTTCGCCATAATGGGAAAAGATCGACCACTAGAAAGAGAGACGCGCGTGTTACAAGTACTATTATTAGCTATAGTAGTATATGATCGAGCATGTGCTTGACTCGCTGCGAGAGAAGAATTGCCGAACGCACTGGATACGCGCTCAATTTTTTCGCTTATTGATTCGGTAGATTTAGCACTTAGATTTTCAATTTTTTCACACACACTATTGACCGCTTGTAAGCATGCATCTTGTACCCGCTCAACCTCTAACTTGCATAAATAAGCGGACGCCAACTTTTCTAGAATCGCACTAAAACCATTAACACTGTCGCGAAGAGTTGCTTTGACACCAACGGCTTTTTCATTGTCGAGAGCGGTTAGCATGGTGTTGCGATGCACATTTACAGCTTCAAGAAGTTTTATGACGTCGCTCTGTGACAGTAGGGATGATGTGTAGTCCGCCTGGTGAGACACGTCCGCACCGCACTCCTTCACCAATGTTTGAAGCGGAGTAGGAGAGGGGAGAGGCGGGTCGCCTTCGTCGTCTTGGCTCTCAGTCCTGGTTCGCTTGGGAGCCGGTGGTGACATTTTGGATGGTAGGCGCGGCCGAACATAGACGGCGCTGCCCAAAAATGGCTACCGGTGAACAGGATGACTGGATGAAAATTCTAACCTCGAGGTGCCGGCCGATGAAAACTTGTAGAAAAAATACCTGCAAAGCCACCGAACAGCCAAAAAAAGTTGTTGAAAGGGTGACTCGCGGTATTGGGCAAGGAAGACCTGCAAGAAAAAGCCCGAAGGCAAAAACTGCAGAGAATCAGAGTTCAAGACGGAGCGAAGTGAAAACGTGAATGTCTACTTACACACACAGAGAGAGAGAGAGAGAGAGAGAGAGAGAGAGAGAGAGAGAGAGAGGGAGAGAGGGAGAGAGGGAGAGAAGTGCTGAATGAAAGTGAGTGGAAAAATGTTTGAATGTATTATAAATTAAATAAATGTGAGAGTATAACAAGAGTGTAGGTAAATCAAAGTGAGTGAAGGAATGCTAGATTGTAATATAAATTAAATGAATGTGCGAGGTTGACAAGAGTGTAGGGAAGAGAGAGAGATGAATGGAAGTGAGTGAAAGAATGACTGGATTAGACAGGTGTGAGTAAGATGTGAGGATGACAAGAATGTAAGAGAGAGAGAGAGAGAGAGATGAGTGAAAGTGAGTGAAAGAATGTAATTAAATGGATGTGCGAGGTTGACAAGAGTGTAGGGAAGAAAGAGAGAGATGAATGGAAGTGAGTGAAAGAATGACTGGATTAGACAGGTGTGAGTAGGATGTGAGGATGACAAGAGTGTACGGGAGAGAGAGCTGAGTGAAAGTGAGTGAAGGAATGTAATTAAATGAATGTGCGAGGATGACAAGAATGTAGGGTAGAGAGAGAGATGAATGGAAGTGAGTGAAAGAATGACTGGATTAGACAGGTGTGAGTAGGATATGAGGATGACAAGAATGTAAGAGAGAGAGATGAATGAAAGTGAGTGAAAGAATGATTGCATATGACAGATGTGAGTAGGATGTGAGGATGACAAGAGTGTAAGGGAGAGAGAGAGAGCTGAGTGAAAGTGAGTGAAGGAATGTAATTAAATGAATGTGCGAGGATGACAAGAATGTAGGGAAAAGAGAGAGATGAATGGAAGTGAGTGAAAGAATGACTGGTTTAGACAGATGTGAGTAGGATGTGAGGATGACAAGAATGTAAGAGAGAGAGAGATGAATGAAAGTGAGTGAAAGAATGATTGGATATGACAGATGTGAGTAGGATGACAAGAATGTAAGAGAGAGAGAGAGAGAGATGAATGAAAGTGAGTGAAAGAATGTAATTAAATGAATGTGCGAGGATGAATGGAAGTGAGTGAAAGAATAACTGGTTTAGACAGATGTGAGTAGGATGTGAGGATGACAAGAATGTAACAGAGAGAGACATGAATGAAAGTGAGTGAGAAATGATATGTGAACGAGAGAAAGAGTGTAAGGAGAACGAATGGGTAGTGTCAGGGAAGAGAAGAAAGAGAGAGAGAAAGAGAGAGTGGGAGAGAGAGAGAGAAACACTGAGTGAGTGAAACGACAAGAATATATGAGTGATTTGAAGGAAAACTATGGGTGCATGAATGAAATGAATGAATGAATGGATCTATGGAGTGTGTAATTGGCGTAGAGTGAAGATTTGGGTGCAAGAGTCTGATTGTGGTATATCTGAGTGAATGATGAGTGAGAAAAGTCGAGAGTGGATTGTGTCATTGATTAATAAAAAAAATGTCTTTTTCTTTTCAGGACTGATGGGGCTGTTAGGCTGTAGAGAGGCGTTAATGTGTATAAAATGTGAATGTTTTAATGGGTAATAAAAATAAAGAAAAGAAAAATAACCATCCTCTATAATTCTTTCACAATGCCCACAGATTCCCTGCTTGGCAAGTTTTAATGGTTGAATATCACCTCTCATTAAAGAAACAATGATTTGGGTGCACTCCTTTATAATCATTACTCAAAGATGAAAACCAATTCCCAGTTAATGATTGTGAACCTGGACCATGCGTACCAGCACAGATCATTGCTAGTTACATCCATCAAAATTATACGCTTTCTTACAATGTAAATGTTCTGTAAAAATAGCAAATACCTCACACCGTTGTTTCCTATATTAAAAAAAAATACTTGCACCAGATTTTTTTTTTTTTTTTTTTTTTTTTTGTTAAGGGGATAGGAAGGGGCAGATTAAAGTTAAATGGGGGTATGATTAAAGGAGCGAGTTCCATAATTTACTTTAGTTAGGCAAATGCAATACCTTAAGCGCAATGATTTATAGAATAAAAAGGACAGTTTGATACCGTGCAATAATAATTATTATTTAATTATTCATTATAATAGCCTCTGCGCTTAGTTTTAAGCCTAAAAAT
>UCOM01004506.1:0-12168 GCA_900474385.1 Ormyrus pomaceus | reverse complement strand
GGGGGGGGGGGGAAGAGGCGAAATCCGCGCGATGAAAAGGCCCACGGCTCCTCTCGAAATTCGGCGAAAGAGCCGCGGCGCTCGCCCGACAACTCCGATTTCCGGGCACGCGATTTTTTCTCTCCACGGCGACTCTCGCGCCATTCACTTACACCTGCCTTCATTCATCCTTTCTCTCTCTCTCTCTCTCTCTCCTCTCAATTTCTTTCGATACTTCTTTATGCTTTTTCTATACTGCTTGCTCGGCTTTTTTTCTTGCGCTTTGCAAAGCTGAGCGCGACTCTTTTCTTTTCTACTTTCTGCCCCCCCCCCCTCGTCTTTCGGCTGGGATCTCCTTTACTGCTTCTCTTCTTAAAAAAAAAAAAATCACCTATTGTCGACTGCTAATTTCGCGTGTTCGCTCCTCGCTCCTTTTGCTTCCTTCGACTCTTGCCTCTTTCTGCGAGGAGATAACGCGAGCCGAGAAGCGAAGATCGCACGCGACATTTGAATATAGCCCGGCTAGCAAATGAACTGAGGAGAAGTTGCCGTTCGGAACGAATTGCGGCACTACTCGAATATTACATTTTTTTAATAAATATATTATTTTTTTGGCAATTACTACCGTGGATATGGAAAAACATTGTAACTAAAAATATACTTTGAGTATGCAATTGTTTGTTCTGTTTTGAAATGTCTGCTAATCGCCCTCAAAAAAACGGCAAAATTTAGCCCGTAATATCGAGAGTGGTTTATTTTTCTATCTTCATCCGAACCGACAACTAATTCTTCTTCTAAGACTCATCTTGAAAAATGTATTCATTCCCAAGTAGTGCCCAAGTAGTTCAAAAGCCCCCGCGAAAATCTTACTTCAATCATCATCCAAATTCATCAAAGACCTCCGCGGTCGCGGGCCACGGAAGAAAAGACAAAGGCGGCCGACGGCGGAATCGAGCAATCGTCAAAACCGCGCGGCGGCCCTTCGAATCGTCGCGCTCTCTCTCTCTTTATTCTGCTCGGGCGATGCTGCGCTCGCTGCTATATACCGCGGCGGCGGCGGCGCGTCGTTATATTCGTTCGCTTCGAGGCTCTCTGCGGGTGTGAAACCACAGCGAGGTGGTTTCGGTGCTTAGCCCCGAGCGGAGAGAGAGCCAGTCTACTTAGCGAGGAACTTGGCCTTTTCTCAACTTTGACTTCCTATCTCCGGCCGAGATCGGATGATGATGAGCCGCTTCGTAGGTTCGCTTTTCCGGGGGGGGAAAGGGTTATTTTCGTTTTTAGCGGTGTAAGTATAACGGGTTTGGGGAAATTGAAAAATTTATTTATATCTTTTTTGGGTAAACTCCATTATGGAAACGTTAAAGGAGGCTCGGAACTGAAGAAAATATAAAAAAGTAGGTCCAGGACAGTCAAAATTAAAAACTGACGTCCTCTATTATAAATGATTTAGACCACAGCATAAATACCGACTCCGCAGACCTTCCGGTAGTTCCATTCACATTTTGATGAAGCTGTTGCACCGCATTTTTTTTTCACCCAACCGTCTCATCAACTCTCGTAACCCAGCGACATCACTTTTTACCGCCATAAATCACTCGTTATTTAACCCCCGATAACTCGATCACGCACTCGGCGCCGATTCCTCCAAACTGGAGAATCGCGCGTCGAATCCGCAAAGAAAATCAACTCTCTCGCCTAGCGCTTGAAACAGTATCCGCGCGCAGAAAAAAGCTCCTCGTCCGTCAAAAGAAAAAAAGAGAGGGAAAACGTAAAAAAAGAAGCGCACAAGGAAGAAAGTCGAGGAGGAAGAGAGCTGCGACGACGACGTCTCCTCGGCGACGAGAATAAGAAGAAGGAGGCGACGGCGGCGCGTGGGGCTTCGGTTCCCACCGAGATAGATACGCGCCGTAAGTCGATATTACTTACTCTCGAAGTCTTACGTGCGTGTGAGGCGCGCGTGTGCGTGTGCGCACGCGCGTGCCTTTTATTATATATGCGAGCGAGAGAGATTTCTCCGCGGTATCGCTTACCGAGCGCGACATCGCCCGGCGATTTCTTCTTCTTGTATTATGTTATAAAGTATCGCCTCACGGGGACGGGTGTTGCGTTACTCTCTGGCGCGCGTGCGCACAGACCGACGACGAGCGATCGAGCTGCCGAGATTTTTCTCCCGTAAAGTGTCGCCCAGCCCAGTGGGAATCGCCGACAAAACCGGAGGCGGCCGTTTGAAGAATTTTGAAGAGCGATCGCGATCCGGGCTGGCTTCTTCGGGGATCAGGTGTTCGGCTAACGGATTTTTGCAGACGGGATACGTGCATTTTTCGGAGGAAACTGCAACCGAGTTTTTCGGTTATTGTTATATTACGAGGGAATGACGATTGCTGCTTTTCGAAAACTAGGAAATTGAAGATTTGTGGAGCTGGCTACGATGATTTAATATGTAAATGCAAAACTGTTCGTAAGATTTTCACAGAGTTGTCAAAAGAAAAGAATTGCTGTATGCTTTGTAGAAAATTTTAATGAGAAAATGTAAGAAAATTTAGGTGACTTCATTTGTATTTTTAAATTCGAAAATGTGGAGTACAAAGTTACAATCATGCCAGGTTCTTCTTATTAGTATGTGTTTAAAATAAACTCAAAATTAGAATTTGAATTTGAATTTCCTTAACTGTATTTTCACCAAATAAGCAATAAATTAAAAAAATTAGCGTATCCGCGCAGAACCGCCAAGATTCACTAACTGCCACCACAGCAGGCATCTCCTTAAAAAACCACAACTAATATATCCAGGCATAGAAGAGCGCAGTTCTCGAAATACACTGTATGCAGAGTGGCAAAAATCGAGCTGCACAAGAAGTATCCGGCGAATTGTGACCGAAGAATAGTGTCTCCTCTAGCCGACGAAAGCGTCGCCCCGAGCGAGGAGAGACTGACAAAAGCCGCGCGTCTTCCGTCGGGCCGAAAAAAAGGGGGCCTTCCTGCGAAATCGCGCCATTATATCCAACAGATGGTTCCTCCTCCCGGGGCCCGATCTTGCTCTCCTTTGTTTTGGTTATTGTTGTTCCGGTAATTGCGTACGTATACACACACGGACCGATTTCGGTAATCACTCGGACGCCTCTTTCTCTCTCTCGCTCTCTCCTCTCCTCTGCTTCTCGGCGCGTTGTTGTCCCTCTTTTTGTCGGGTGGCGGGCCTGCGAGTTTTAATGTGATAGCTTTTGGGCGCGGCGCCTTTGAGTGGGGCCCCGAGATGCGCTAAAGCCGCGGGGATCGACCCCGACCTTCCGGCATTTACGGCCAGGTGAATTAAGGCGACCTCGACCCTGATTAATCAGCTTCTTCGGTAGTTCGCCGAGCCGGCGAATCTTGAGATTGAAAGATCAAACTGGACGGTATAAAAAGTGTTTTCGAAAAACAATTCGACATTAAACGAAGCTATAGTGTTTTTTGGTATTTTTACACGGAGAAAAATTTTCTAGTAAAAATTGCCATAGTTTCTAGTAAATTTTACGAGGTCAATGATAAATTTTCGTATTTAGACTTGTAAAATTTACTAGGAACATGGTAATTTTTTAGATTTTTACAATCTGTGATCAAATTAAAATGTACTACTGTAATTTTTACTAGAAAATGTTTCTCTGTGTATGAGAAATTATTCTAAAAGATCTATGCAAAGTCTTACGCTAAATTTTTATACTCCACACGTTTAGGCGATTTTTCCCCGTCAAGTAAGAATCTAAACTCAAACATCGTCCGGTAAGATAATTATTGATTTCCCAAAACCTTTCTACGTACTTCCATTGAAATCGCCAAGAAAGCGAGTCGAGCACCGAATAAAAGCCCGGCCACATTCACATTAATAAAATCCCAGCATTCCCACTCCCCGATCGATTGGCAATCAGGTAGAACAGCCCCCCAGCCTTCGGCGCGCATTACGCTCCTCCGTATAACCCGAGACGTCTACTTTTACGACTCGGCTTGGGCAGCTACCAGCGTTCGCTCTCGGTATTCCGCTCGCGGGCACCTCGGGGGCACCGCGATGTACCTACACGAGTATGTACACTGGCTCCCGTGGTGGCTTACACACCGTATATCCTTGCGTAACGCCTCCGCGCTCCTCCGCGGCGGGAAGGAGAGTCAAGGCCGCGTCTTGTCGAACAAGCCTCAGGTTCAGGGGTTATTAATTGAGATGCTACGAGCCGCTATCGATGTTACGGCTCCGAGCGGGACCCCTCTTTTTACGCTACCTGTGCACGAGAGAGAGAGGCTATTGTTGAGCGGCGCGGCCGAAAGGCTTGCTCGCTTCTTTTAAGCTCTTTCCGTTTTATTAACGCGGGGAGAGGAGGCGGGGGGGGGGGGCATTTATAAACGAGGTACGGATCGCCGATTTAATAAAGATAACGCGCTCGGGGCTTCTTTGGCTTTTTGCCTTTTTGAGGCAAGGTACACGTTATTGATAAAATTTATCTTTTACCCCGCGGCCGAATTTCATATTTTCTTTCGGCTTTTTTCTTTGAGTATACATTACACGAAGAGTCGGTTTTAAATTCTAATTTTAACCAGCTCGATTTTTAAAGAATGAGTAGTTTTTTCAACAATCTCTATTTCACGTCTAGATTGGTTCGCTGTCTTCACGATAAGACAAATACATATGAGAAAAGTCGGAAAATCGAACATAAAAGAAAAATCCCCTTCATCATCCCCAAACCCTTTCGCTCGTTCGATTAAACAAAACAAAAAAGCCCGAAAACTCGGCAGCAGCGCACAAAGCAGATGATAATAACCGTCTCGTCCGTTTCTCACAGAACCTCCCCTGTACGGCCCGAAAGGCTATCGATGCTCGCAGCTTCCGGGCTCCGCTGCCCGTCGTCGTCGAGTCAAAGCCCGAGTGGCAAGTCCCTCTTAGAGAAAAGAGAATTTGCGCGAGTCAGCTCTCGGCGTGCCTCTCCGGGCGCACAAAGGCCTGGAGAACCGCAGAGCCCATTGAATTCTGGTGCGTAGGATACTTGGCGATTCGGGGCTCGTGAGAAAAGTCGGGCTTTCGCTTTCTTCCAGAGAGGGCCTCTCCTCGTTGACTGCGCCAAGGATGCGGACGGTGATAATTATCAGGACACGGCGATCATTCCGAGAAAGTGGGCAGTCGTCGACGATGGGGATATAGGTGGAAATTGGGAGCGTTAATGCTGATCGCTCGGTGAAAATTGCCCGAACTCCTTGTGCGAGTTGCGGCTGCGAGTTTCCGGGAGTATTTATTTCGTATTATCCTGCTTGATTTCGTTTCAATAATTTAAGCGTGTTGCGATCTTTTATCGTTTTTTATACAAATGAAAGACACGTCATGTTTGTTGCCACGCGATAAGCTGGATTACTTCGAAAGAAATTTCTAATTATCAACTTGAATGAAGCATTCAAATTTTGAGCTCTGCAGTATACAATCACATCAAGAAACTCCGCAGCGCAGGAAAAAGCAAAATGTCTCTCGACGCAGTACACTTTAGCTAGCTTAGAAAAACACTCGCGCGCACGCAATGAGTTCTCCGAGCAACGAAAAATGTCTAGTCGAGCTCGCGAACTTTGCAGGGAGAAAAGAGAACCGCGAGAGAGAGAGAGAGAGAGAGACGGAAAGAGTGCGTTAACTGCTGATTGCGGTCGGACAGCTGAAATTAAACGCGACGCCTGCCAGTGTGTACCGTTGCTCGTCTCTCTCTCTCTCTCTTTCTCTAGAGTCTTGCTTATTATCTTGCGTAGAGGCCAGCGCGCGCAGGTTGCCGTAATTCGCGAGCGAGCGCGTGCAATTAATGCGTTAATGCATGATTTTTTGCGAAGCCGAGTGTGGAAATAGCCCACTTTCCGACACCTTTCGGCCGGGACGAGTATTTTTCTGCGCGTTTACATTTTTCGTGCGTCCTGGCTTTGCTTTGGGCTGAAAAATTATGAATAAGGGGTGGATAAATAATCCTTAACTCTTTTAAAAATTCATTTTTAATCTTTACATAAAAAATTGTCAAACCAAATCGTCTACATATATAAATCGAACGAAACGAAAAATGACAAAAAAAAAGTAATTAATCGCTAAATCCGCCTCGATTAATTGACCGTTAATTAACGAAAGCGCGGAAAGCAGACAAGAACGTAGCCTCACGCGTCAGCGGGAGAGAACTTTCACGCTTAACGAAGCGAGCCGCCCGGTGCTTTCTCGCGCTGAATGGGCGAGATAAAAAAAAAAGAGGGACGCAAGACTCGGGCTCGGTTTCATTGACGCTGCTTGCCCGGGCTAGTTTCTTAACGTCCCGTCCTTTCTCACGTGGCGACTTTCCGGTCGAACTGCTCCATTTCTGGCCCAAAGAAATCGCTTCCTCTCTCGCCGCGCGATCGCCCCGCCGCCGCTCCGTGTGAATGCCGGCCCGTTATTTTCAGAGCTTCGGCTCCAAACTCCACGAGAGATGTCTTCCCGGAATCGGGCCGATACTACTACTGCGCCCTTGAAGGCCCCGCTCCGACGACGACTCTTAATTCCTGGCTTGTCCGCCGCTTCCGACTAACTCCTTTCGGGGGCCTCTCGGCTGCGGGATTGAGATGTGCGCGCGATTTAATTGCTCTATGATTGGAGGTAGGTTGTTTGTCGGGTGAAAAACGCGGGGGAATCACTCCGAGTGCTGCAGCAATTGATTCGCGAGGCTCGCTGGAAATTAATTCTACGTGAAATTTATTTATGATTCGCTCAAGTAAAATGAAAATATTCATTTGTTTCACGGAAAAAAATTGATTATACCTTTAGTTAATATAATCTTTATATAGGTATAAAAATTAAAACTCAAAATAATTATTAGAAATATAATTGTAAAAGATTGACTTTTTGTGTAAATTTGCATCGCAGTATCGTCAATAATAACAAGGTTTCACTTAATCTAATTGGTTATCGGAATGAAGGTGATTAGTATCGAGAATTTGCAACTAATGTTTGTTTCCTTATTGGATTAACTTTATTCGATTTCCATGAAAAAATCTACTAATTATATAAGCAGAAAATAAATCAATTGAAGGAACTACTTTTATATACAAAGTATTGAATAAAAGGAGCCAAACACAACACGCGATTAACTCACCGAACGTGAATATCCCGGCGTGAATACCAATCATTATCCCATTAGCATGAATCGCGCATCGGATATTTTTTCCAGTCCGCTCGATAATTTCCCGGCGAACCGTTATTGACTCGCCGGCGTCGCTTTGCGTGTTGATCACATATACGCGCGCTCCTCCGCGCCGAGAGAATTTCATTGAAAAGTCGCCGAGCAAGATATATATATATATATATGCGCAATAAGCCGTCGGCTAAATGCTCGAGCGATCGTCAATGGACTTTCCGTCCTCGCGACGACTTTCGGCTCGTCATCGCGCTGTGCCGCGCTGTTTCGGGAGAAGTGCAGCTCCGCGTTTTCCTTCTTTCTTTATCGCGGCTAAAAATACGGAGCTTCATTTAGTCATTTTTGGAGCAATTACGTGACGTCCCGCCGTCGGAAAGAAGATTAAAAGTTTCGAAAGGGAGACGAATTTTGATTGTTCTTTTCCTTGAGTAGAGCCTGTTTTCTGAAAAATCACTTTTTGGAATGGAAGACTCTTAGAATTCTAAAATTAATTGTTAAGTCATTGTTTTTACGTGATTTAAATTTTGAAATATGATAAATTATACAAAACTTTATCCGTGTTTTCTTTAATACAATTATTTAAAAACTTGATTATCTTTTTAATTTAAACATATATATTTTAATAATTAAAAAAGTTCAATTAAATGCCTTTGTAAATGTGACAAAAACAATATAATTATTTACTTGTTTTATTCAAAATACAAATACATTTAAATAAACTGCCAAAGAAATTGTTTTAATAAAAACTTCTTAATTGCTTAATTATCACTAATTTGAGGTCTAAGCAATTACTCTCCAAATAGCATTCAAAGCCAAATAAACTGCTGGTCTAACAATTAAACTCGGTCTATCCTCCAGAAGACAATATTAAATCCCGCGTAGAAACAAGTTTGCCTATTACAAAAATCCATCCCAAGTGAGGCCATCTAGCTCGTGCTTTGACACCGATAAAATTCCGCGAAATCCGATGCATCACTTAGCGCAACGACATATTAAAATTCATCGTCCGAACGTCCGCTCGTGCGGCTCATCACGTACACGTGAAATGGCAGTAATGTATAAGTCCGAGCGCGTTGCTCCTTTCGACTGACTCACTCCAATTAATAATCAACTGCTCTCTTACTCACTCGATCTTTCCCGTTCACCGAGTCGTTCCGGTCTTGTTCGCGCGAACGAGCCAGAGCCTTTTCGGATATCCCCGCGTTTCCTCGGATTGGGTTAAGGCCATCGGTTTGCTGTTTTGGGGGAGGGGATTTAAGAAGTTTCTGAAGTGCTGCTGTTGCTTGAGAAATTTTGTATTGGCTTGAAGTGAAATTGAAATTTTTATCACTTTAAGTGATCGTTGGCGAACATTTTAGTTATCTTGAATATTTTTACCCTGGTAAAAATATTTTCATTAACAATGTACACGAAACTAATTATTTATCACTATCAATAGGCACAAATTTTTACAGTATTAGTATTGGGCAAAAAATGATGAAAAGTTGATCACCTTATTATAAAATGAATCACACAGAATGATTTTTTCATAAATATAGCTTTACAATTAAATTATGATAAAAATGAAAATTATATTTGAAAAGATTTAAAATAATAAAATTCACAAAAAAATTACCATTAATTAAATTCCAGAATATTTTTGTAACTACTTTGTGTAAAATATATACCGTATGAATGTGAATGGTATATATCCTATACCATTCACATTCATCATTATTCGAAGAAAAAAAAACATTAATAAAATTACAAGAAATTTCTTAAAAGTGTTTACTTTTTAATGGAATAGTCAATTTGTTCGATCAGTCCAGATCGCATTTATTTGCTGGTCGATTTATCCGATCCCTATGCTTGATCTGCGCCGATAATAACCGGATGTACAATGTACCGGATGTACTTACAACTTCACTTCAAGAAGGCTCTATCAAAATCTATAAGCCACCGCAGAAAGAAGTTTATTGCCCACGATATTACACTTCGGTTCTGTGTATTCGATGAATCAGTATTGTTCGCGATCTGAATTATAACAAGAAAACTGTACAGCGTATTTGTACTTTTCTATCTCATTCATGAATGAAACATCATTGAGTTGTGTTATTTTATTACGAGTTATAATCAAATCGTGTACAAGTGTTTTGATTTTTATTAACCCAATTATAATTCATCTTATAAAGTGATATTAAAAGATGTTCGAGACGAGTATTTTTATTTTTGTTTGTATTATGAATTTGACGAAGATTTATATAAATATCACATAAGATTACATAATCAGCTAATTAATTTTTTTTTTTATTTTAGTAATAAATCAGTAGAAGAATTAAAGTTTTTGAAGACTATATTGCAGAAAGTACTATATTTTTATGTATTTTTGTCCGATATTACTTAATTTTAACTAAAAATACCAAACAAAAGGTTTCTAAAAACATAAAGAACTTAAGTATAGAAAAAGCTAACAGAATTGTATTTTTAAAGACTTCTTTATCCAAAATATAAATTGCGCTACTGAATAATTTTCTAAATTACCAATATATGAAGCCGAATAAAAATCTATTAAAAATTATTGCCATCTCCAGTTCGTAGTCGTAGCTTTACAGATAATCTTTAAAAATATATTCGTTTAACCAAGTACCTACAAACTTTTGAAAAAGAATCAACGCACTCCAAGCGTTTAAACCCCCCAAGAGCGAACCCAGAAAACTCCCGAGGCCCGTACGAACTTCCCAAAGGTCCCCGTATCAGCCTCAGCGTCCAAGACCTGCAGCGCCCGATAATCGGCCTGGGTGCAGGAAACTTCTATATCCGGCGTTGTGTGCATTGTGTTTGCAGATACGAGCAGCGGCGGCGGCGGCGGCGGCGGCGGCGGGACTTCGGCGTCGGCGGCGACAGAATGGGCGTATCCGACGGCGGCGCCGTCTTATCCGGCACCCGCGGGAAGCGCCGGCGGCGGAGGTGGCTCCTACTCGCCCATACCAGGTGGCGCGTTCTCTTATCCCGGCGAGGCGCTCGCGCATCATCCAACCACCGAGCCCGTGCCCCTTCCAACCGGTAATGCATATATATACGTACTCTCTCTCTCTCTCTCTCTCTCTCTCTCTCTCTCTCTCTCTCTTCAGCTCTGCTTTTGCATTTTTCGTCTGGGGAATATGGTGACACTTGCCGATGATGAATGCCCGATGCCTTTTCTGGGTGAAGATTGGTGGCGGCGCTTGGGGCAAGCTTTTTAGCAAAATTAAGACTGGATTGTTTGCCTGTTTTGATGTTTTTATGGATTTGGGCAGACTGGGAGCGGTGAATAATTCGTAGTTAGTTAAAGATCGCAATAATTTATGATTGAGTATTGACGCGGAGGTAATTTATTCCGTGAACTCTTTAAGCGGTTAGCGGAAACTAATGATAAAAAAAAAAGAGATCTACTATTACGTCCATTATTAATAATAAAGGCAGTTTGTGACGGTGAAGTAACTAATTTATTGAATCTTATGAAGAAATTTCTAGCTGAGCGATGAACTGGCAAACTTTTGAGAAAAGCTTTAAATAAATAATGAAAGTAAAAAGAATAACATTATTAAACCTTAAATAACTTTTAGAAAAAACTTTCCAACTAAAGATACATTTTAAAATGCAAATATTTTCCATTTTCCCATTAGTTATTATTAAGACTAAGCCCCGCGCGTATTGCAAGTGTCATTAAAAGCAATTCAATAATGAACGTGGCACGCACCCTTATTGAACTTGCATGCGGTTTTCATTTCTATTGCGTATGTATAAAGTTGGGTTTCGAGTTGAGAAGCACTGAGAACACGTGTAGTGTGCGCACGTTGGGTCATTAATCAAACTTACGATAACTGATCATTTTCGCGATTACACCTTTTATTAATTCGATCGCGATGAAGAAAGTTTTACTTACTCGTGCATTACGAGTAAGATGATAGTGAACCGGCTATAAAAAGTTCAAGAGAGATATAAATCATCGTTTTGACGCGGTGAATATGTATTAATTCATTAGTTGAATATTAGTAATAAACATTGAACATTAGTTTAAACTGCATTTGTTCATTGTAATATTTTCAATTTAACTTGTATCAAGAAAAAATATTGGTAATTGATTCACGGACAGCCCGAATTGTCTAACATAACAAATTATCATATTTCTTGTCCGCCGAAACTTATTCGAAAATATAAATTATTAACAATCACCTTGAATATACTCAACAGTAAGACAGCCTACCGTAACGAACAAGTCTTTTTCACACTTTCGCGAAATCACCTCGAGCCACCTGAAAATCACGCTCGAATATCTCAAAGTTTACCCAAGTCTCAGTACCTCTTTCAAATCGATTGCATCTATTAACGCCTTGCCTCCTTCCACTCGTCTCTTATTCTCCGTCTGCACGCGACTGCAGAGCGTTTTATCGATGCTTGACCGCAAATAAACACCTTTACGGGCCTGAGAAAGCCCCCTTTCAGCTGCGCACGCACCGAATGAATAGCTTAGACTTTTCCCCGCCGGGTAGGATATGTGTGTGTGTGTGTGTGTGTGCGAGAGCAAGTAAGAATTGAAAATTGATTGCCTAAGAGCGACTGCCGCCGAGCCGCATTTTTCGCGCCCGACTCTCTGTGTGACTGAGAGGCGCACCGCAAATCGTCCCGAGTTTTGTTCTCTTTTTCTTTCTCTGTTTATGGCGACGCGCCGCGCGAGAGCTTTTTTGCATTGCTTTCTTTGGATTTTTGGGCGCAGAGGTTTTTTGTACCGGGGATTTTGATTTAAAAAATTGATTTTAGTTTTGTTTATTAATCTGTGAAAAAAATAAAAGTATATCATTGTTTTAGAGATTTATCAATAAATAGCTTTCTGCTGCTGCTTGTTATTGTTGAGAAATTTTTTAACTAGTTGTTACAATTTTACTTTTTTTCTATTTATATGAATACGTGAAATTTTTAATACAGTGCACTCTCTCAAAAGGGCCGCGATGGGACCGGAGGGGAATAGTTATTCCACGAATTGAGAGTCCCCCACCACTAGCCCATCACGGTAGACTCGATG
>UCOM01004505.1:0-12113 GCA_900474385.1 Ormyrus pomaceus | reverse complement strand
TAAAATAAATGTATCATACGCAAGTATAGTTTCTACGTAATTTTAAAAAATGCATTTTGGCCGCTATTTTAGCTATTTGGACCACTGTGCGCCGCGCGATTGTATTTCACAAGATTATTATTTTAATACTTGCGCGAGAATGGCTCTTTTTCGTGTCTATTTTCTGTGCAGGAAAGGCGAATTCCCTCACTCGTGCGAAAACTCGTCCTGGTTACCAAAGCGGAGCATCTGATGGATCGCGTGTATGAATTTTGTAGGTTTCGGTGGTGGTAGATCGGAGAATTGGCCACGAGATAAAAAATATTTGGTTTTTTCCACTTGCACTTAACCAAATCTCTTTGTTGACACAAAACAAATGACTTCCTTAACCAAAAATTTAATTTCTTTACACAAAAGATGGTTTCTTTAACAAAATTAAGTTTCTTAAATTTCGAACTGTTTTTACGATGTTTTAACTATAATGAGAAGTCTTTAGTGATTATGCGAGCAATTAAGATGCGCAAGAGTGAGTTCACAACGAATATTCGGGACGAATGTCTCGCGCTGGGTCTGAAACGAATACCGCGAGTCGAACGAGTAACTATAGTGGTCGGGCCGAGGGCTACGATTCGAATGAGGTAAAAGTCTCGACTTTGCAGAGCCTTCGCTGCTTCATAAGCGCTGTAATGTAAGACAAAACTGCATTTCCGGTGAGTTTGATAAGACGACTGCAGTTCGATCCGCGGGAAATACAGGTGGCCTAAAAATCGATGAGCGAGTTGTTACTAAGGGGTGTCACATTAGCTCGCTTCGACAGTCTCGCATTCCAACGGTCAAGAAGAGACTAAAATTAAGTATATTGGAGCGAGCAAAATAATTTTATTTAAAAAAAAATTATTCGCGATTTAACATTACCCCAAATATAGCAAAAAATTGTGTTTTTCGCACGTTTATATTAGGATTACTCAGAAAGCTGACGTGATAGAGCAATTCTGAGGCCGAATTCGGATTCTACGTTGAAAAATATTAATTGATATCGGGCCGATAGCAATTTAAAAATAAAATGAAAATTTGATGTGTTAAGTGAGGATGCCGGAAATGGCCCATTTTCTAATTGTAATCTAAGAAATGCTGTCATTTTTCAAATAAGCTCAACTTGAATATTTCAAAAGTATTTAAAAATCAACAATTTTATCTAAATAAAATAGTCTAAAAAATATATAGTATATTTTTAATCTTTAAGTGTTTCAAATAAAAAAAAATCTACCTTACTTTGTTTAACAGTGGAACTTAATTAAAATCAGAATAAAACAAAAAAAATTACTTTTAAAAATGTTAAACTTTTGGAAAAGTTATTAGTAAATAATAATTTCATAACAGATAGTTATTGTTTTCTTTTAATTTAATCTTACTATAGACTTTGAAGAAGTAACACAACTCTATAGTACCAGCATTAATTATTAATAAACCGCGAAAAAAATGTTCTAATTACTTAGTATCTCAATATAAAAAAATTCATTTCTTATGTCTGAAAAAAGAAATCATTAAATTTAGAATCTTTAATTTTTAAGAAAATGGATATTTTTGACAGTAGATATTATAAGCCCTGTAAAATTGTATCAATATGTTTTAATTTGTGGCCTTATATGAGCAAGAAACGAAAAATTCTGACCCTTACTATAACCACAATGTACGTTCCGTCAACGAAAACGTACAACTTGGTCAGCTGTTCTGCTTTTCTGCTGCATGCCGCGATACGGAAATCCAGCCGATTAATAATGATAATTAATCACTTACCTTCAAAAAGAGGAATCAAGGACTCCAGTTGCCATTCCTTTAACGTCTCTTGAATAAAGCTTTCCATGGTTGTTATTAAATTGATTCAATAAATAAATAGTATAATTCACGCGATGCTCGCCAACATTCGCATTTCGTTATTCATTTTTTTTAATAATTTGATAAATTCAAGCGATAATTCGATATCCTCGGCTCGAGATCGATAAATACTCGAAAACCGAACGGATCTCGCGTCGCATTTTTATAATATATATAAAGGATAATAATATATCAATATATATGGAATTTTTATTTCTATAATAAGGACTCTTAGTGACCACTAAAAGTACTTAGCAGTTCGGTTCACTTTAAGGAAAAAGCGTTAACTTTTCTTTTTACGGAAGAAGCTTCCGTTAAAAAAATGTAGTTGGTTTTCCAAAAACTTACAGAAGTAGCTTTCTTAAAGCGAATACATTAATAAATAATTAATAAATAATTAATTATTAACAAATAATTAACCACCTGGACATCATCATCAGCGACCTGATGATGATTTCGACAAAAAAGATTGATAAAGCAAATGCAACATTGCAAACAGATTTTTAGTTTTAAGAATTTTTTAAAATTGTTTAAAATATTGTATTATATAATTATGATATTATTTATATTTGTTATTTTTATTATATCAATTGAAAATTGTCAATAGAATTTGATAATATGCAAACTTTTGAATTTAAATAATAAATTCAAAAATGTAAAATTTTAATTTACAATGCATTCTTATTAATCCGTCATATTAATATTTCACAAGTTTTTTACGATTATTTGATTAAAATGTGAAATGGAAAAAAAAACTCGTGAAATTTCCAACAACTAAGTAGCTTCCGTTTCAAAAAAGATAGTTTGTCTTTTCCAAAATCCTGTTTTAACCTTCTTCAAAGGAGACGATAATAACTGTCTATATTTAAAGTCATTTCAACCGTAAAAAAAGGAAGTTTCTTCCTTTTTTTTTCGGTGACTTTAACTTTTTCGTAAAAAAGTTTGGTTAGCTGTCGCAGAACGGTTAGTTTAACCATGTTTTTCCTCTCCGTGAATATTCAGACACTCGCGGTGAGAGAGTTCGCTCTTTCCTCCGACGCGAATGGTGAATACGCACGCCGCAAGCGTAACCGGGGCTTGACGCCTCCACCGGTACGTGCAGAAAGACGTAAGCTACTTACGTCACCGCTCGACAAAAAGCGCGGGATTCTATCGCTCGCCGCTGCAGTCAGCCAGGTAACCCCGCTCGCTGTGGTTGACTGTTTATTGCCTGGCACAATGCGCCAGGCCGCTGCGTCCGTGATGTGCTGCTCGCGCGCAGCTCCATAAACACACCTAATCCCGCTCGCACAACACAAAAAAACGCAACGCACTGTTTCGTTTTATCAGGAATTCGCGCTCGGTAGCTAAGCCACGTGGCGGTTATGATAGCGGCCGGGAAGCTTCTGTCTTCCCGCGCTGTTATCGCCGTCTTCACGGCTCGCGCGCGCCCCCAAGCGCGCGATTGTCGCGATAACGGCGTGACCATCGCGAACGTCGTTACATTACATAAAAATCAATTTTTTATAAAAATCATTAAAAAAAAAAGACCAATTTTTTTGCAATTTTGAACGACTATATACTTTTTATGTATTTTAACGAGCCAAACATAATTTTGTTGTCAAAATCAATTTCGGACTTCCCATTTTTGCGTAAAAAATGCACCGTATTCAAGCAAAAAATTCCCGAAAATTGAAGCATACGCTTATACCATCGCCCGCTGGTGATGGGCACATATCTACCACTAGTTGAGAGACACTTGTATGGAAATTTCCGGTGAAGTATCACTTTTCTAGAAGAAAAAATGTCGGCGGTCAGAAGGTTAAAATTAGCGTATTACAATCATTTCGTAGCTCCTTTTTATTCTGACTTTTCTTCTTACCCATCCTTCTTTATTTCTCAAAATAAAACTTAAATAAAGATGTAAAATTCGATGATAAAAACTCTAAGCGTGTGCGACAACGCAGAAAAAAACTTTATGAGACTAGGTTAGTCTGAAGGAGCGGAAATGCGGTAGGTAGCGCCCTCTTGTTTACCTTTCTAAGGTGGCTCGAGTTATTTTTTATAAAAAGATTTATCTCTTCGAAATTTTTCAGAGATATTCCATAAATTTTAATCTTTCAATCTGTATTTTAAAAATCCAAGGTTGTCGACAAAATTTTTAAGAAAATAATATTTTAAAAATCTTCATAAATACACGTGCTCTTATGGACCTGAATTACAAATCGCACAATATTCAAATATAAAAAGATCAAGGAAAATAACAACTTTCCATACAAATAAAAGAAAAAATTAAGTTGAAAGAACGTAAAATAAAATTCATTACATTCAATAACAGTTACGGCACATGCCATTGTGAAATTATATTATAAATTTTTATTATTAAATTTTTTAAATATTAAAAAAGCAAAGGGTAAGAAAAGAATGCAACAAGAATATAAACAACTTTTATGTGTTGATGTAAACATCAACTTTGCCACATTTTGTGGGTTAGGAACTAAAAAAATGAAGCTTACAAGGAGAGACACTAAAGAAAAATGAATGTTTTTATTTTATTATTATTTTGATTATTTATTGGGTTATTCAACGATAAATTGTTATAAAGAGAATATCTGTCGATAAAAGCATTAAGACCTTGCTTGATACGGCATCAAACGCTCGAGCCTCCTTACACCCTAAAACTGTGATGATTTCGTGTAGAAGAATACTACTACGTATTTTGTAATCCTGAGGAACGAGTCGAAATATAATTAAAGTACTTTAAAGTTACAAAGTAAATCAATTTCCAAGTTTTTTTTGTCATTAACTCATGATCGTTTCGACATGCGGCAAAAAACAAATGAAAGTTTGCTTCATCTACTTCGTTAGCTATAAAATAGCTAATTGTAAATAGAATATTCCACAATGCACTGATGAAAGCCTACGAGTTTATACCAAAGGAGTTTTCATTTTCACTCCTTGCAACTCTGACCGTTAAAATAGATTTTAAAAAGTGATACTTGAACTTTTCCGTAACATGAATTATCGAGACATTAATAGCGCGCAATTCAGCGGTAAAATAACAATTCGATTAGAATACATCCGGTCACTTACGAATACCAGAATATAATTGCATAGTCCGCACAATGTCCACAATGCTGAGCAGCAGTCTGCGCGCGGCTGGTCCTGTGCATGTACGGCCAGCGATAAATCTCAATGCGGAGCTCCGCATATCCTGATAATGTAATCCGTGGCTACTTTGGATGCGCACGCATATCCCTGCCGACGTTACGTGGCCGCAATAACGATAAGAACAGCCGAAAGCAATCAAGCGCCAAACAAAATCTTCCCTCGAGGAGGCCGCGAGCGCAAATGTAAAAAAAAAAACGAAAAAGGGAACGCCACTCCCTAAGCAAAGCCAGCTGGAGTTACGTTTTTTTTATTCCCCATCTGCGCAATTTGTACATTACTTTGGGTTTTGCAGCTCCTCGCGAGGCTCCTATTCTAGCTAGTTGCGGGAGTTCCACCGCTGGGTGTACCGAGGTGAGACGGCTGTTTTTCCTATTGACAAACTGGAGATTTCGCTTCCTCCTGTTCGTCCTGCTTTGAACTGCAGACTGTTCGGCTCCGATTGGGAACGGACAACGTTGTGGATTAAAGTATTTTTTTCGGATGCCTTGTGAAAATCGTTTATTTCATGCTTGTTTTGAGGTAAAAATTAACTTTGTTAATTTGACTGTGTACTGGGAAGAGGAAGATTGCAAGTCGAGTTTTTTACTGACTAACTTGGCTCTGTTAGGTGAAAGTATCACTTAAATTTAATTAAACATTTAGTTTTATTACATAGTTGAAAAACCGGTTAAACTTAAAAAGAAAACAAAATTTATTCTAAAATTACTTTTTCTACCTACCCTGCTCTAAAATTCGACTTTCGTCCGCGTGTACCTCGGCCGAAATTCGATATTCGTTGTGCAAATAATACTATCGATGTTCTGATAATTCCAAAGAATCTTAAATAAGTGTTATAATAAAAGTGTAAATAAATTATCTTAAAAACAAAAATGAAATAGTAAGAATTTAATTTAGCTTTTTTCGCTCCGGGTTTTTCAGCATCCGCTAACCAAAAACCCTCGCTTCGTTCGGGTCGTAAATCTCAGCGGGGGCTGAAAAACCCTTCGTTCGTCATCAACACACTCGGCTTCGCCTCGGGGCCAATCACTCCGCCGGGCGGGAAGATCGACTTTCGTCCCTAGATGTGTAATATACTATTTATTATTTTTCTTTACACAATACATGTTATTAATTATGAGTAGTTTATTCATTTAAGTAAAATATTAAAATTAATCTAATACAGTTAAAAAAATTAATCAAGCTACTTCTCAAGCGCTCTTCTTTCGCTCTTCAAAATTGAGCCAAAATCCATTCTTTGCCCTCATGCTAAAATTTTTCTTATCATAAACGAGTCGGCGCTCGGACTTCTCGGTGAACTTGATGACGAACTTGCTAAGAATATGCGCGACAACGATCTTCACCTCCATGAGCGCAAAACGATTTCCAATACACTGCCTCGGGCCAATGCCGAAGGGCATGTAAACGTAAGGCTTGATTTTCTGCTTATTCTCGTCGCTAAACCGTTCCGGCTCAAATTTCTCCGGCTCGGGGAAGTATTTGGCGTCGCGATGCAGCCCGTAAATAGGAATCAAGACAACGGTGTTCTTCTC
This sequence comes from Ormyrus pomaceus, assembly GCA_900474385.1. Taxonomy (NCBI): domain Eukaryota; kingdom Metazoa; phylum Arthropoda; class Insecta; order Hymenoptera; family Ormyridae; genus Ormyrus; species Ormyrus pomaceus. Next base: position 5,580 of record UCOM01004505.1, on the reverse strand, counting down.
TATCCGGCACTGGCCGTAACCGTCCATCGGCGCAGGCAGCACGTGTTCCTTGGTGCAGACTCTGTTGGTGAGGGGAGCTGCGGGGTAGAGTCTCAGGGTCTCGCTAATTACCATGTCGAGGTACTTGATCTTCGTCAGGGACTCGTAGCTGATCTCTCCGCCGTCCTGCTCCAACCTTTCGTCTATCTCGCGGCGCAGTTTTTCCTGAATCTCGGGGTTGGCTGCGAGCTCGTGGGCGCAGAAGCACATTAAGCTGGACGTCGTGTCGAAGCCGGCCAGGAAGAAGAAGAATGCCTGAGCCACGATGTCGTCGACGGTCACTTTCGGACCGCTCTCCTTGTCCATGGCTTGCATTAGGAGCTGGATCATGTCCTGCCGGACGATGCCCTTTTCGCGTCTTATTCGGACCGTCTCTGAGATAAGCTTCTTAAAGAAGCAGTCCGTATCTTTGGGAAGGAACGTGGCTCCGACTAGACGCATTAGCTTTGGAAAGACGTTCATTAGCTCAAACTTTAAGATGAAAAAAGGAGTGGCTGCTGTTGTGGCTTGACCGTGTAAAAAGAACTCGTTCTGCTGATCTTTCATCGAGTCGACTTTGATTCCGAAGGCTGATGTTGCGATTACGTCGCTCGTGTACCTTGTAAACGCTTCCTTGGCTTCAAAGTTTTTTGCGATCTTGTAAAATAAAGGGGATAATTTTATTTAAAAAATATCTACGTAATATAATTATTTCATAACTTACAATTCTGATTTAATTTTATTTTTAAAAATAACTTTCAAGCTTTTAGCTTATTAAAAATTAATTTTCAATAAATAAATACTTTAATTAAAAGATGGATTAAAAAAAATGATTTCAAGATAATATTTACTCTAATATACGCAGTAGGAGCATAGATCTAATACATCTTGTACTAAATAAAGGAGCTCTCATTCAGAAATCCAATAGCTCTCGAAGCCCCTTACCTCGGGATTATCAAGGAAATACTGGACGAAATCTCTGGAGCACTCGGCAATGAGCTGGAAAAGCACCTTCATCCTCGCAGCGGTGAAGCTCGGAGTGAGGGTGTTTCTCAGATCCTTCCACCTCTGGCCCTGGAGCGAGAAGAGGTTGCGGCCGACGATCGGGTCCATTTCCTCGGTGACAAAGGCGTCGTGATCGACAAAGTGCTCGAAACTCTTGATGCAAACCTCGCGGATGAGGTCCGGATCCTTGAGCAGCACCGCCGGCCGCTTGAAGTCGAAGTAGCCGTAGTAGCGGGCGCCAGGGAAGGCCTCGTACATATCCTGCGCGTAGATGCAGAAGGCCGAGGTGCGGAAGAACAGCGGTCCGCTACTGCCCAGCAGGGGAACTGGCTTCGCGTGCAGCATCTGGCGACGAGCCCAGTAGGTGAACTGAGTGTAGATTATGTAAGCGAGGTATAGCAGTCCTGCGATTGCCGTGTAGAACAGCAGCAGGATTAGGGACGCCATGGGTGTTGGGATTATCTTTGACGGCTGCTGGCTCTTTCTGTAACGAAAGTTTCGAGTTCCTTCTTTTGTTCGGCTTCTTTTGTAAAATTATCAGTAAGCATATTAGTAAGAGCAAGAAATAGTTTAAATTAAAATTCCTACCTTGATTCTAGTCGTTTTAATCGTGGGACTTATTAGCTCCAAGTGAATGAAGTATATTTATAGGTTCCTATTGATTGAAATCGCGATTAAATTTTTAATCAATATAACTTTTTAAATTTAATTTAACTCTAATAGCAGTTTGTATAAAAAAATATCATTTAACATTACTTTTTTTAAAACAAACTTTGCAGTAAATAAGCATGTATGAATTGTCTGATTACATTTATATTTATAAGTTATATTTAACTACAAATGCAACCGGATAATTGATATAGTTATTTGTAGAAAATTAGTTTTCATAAAAATATTTTATTATACAAATTTTAAGTCGCTTTTATGGTTGAATTTTTTTCCTTTATTACTAAATTCAATATTATACTTTCCTCAAAGTTACTAATTAAAATTTTGTGATTTAAAAAATTACAAGATATCTTGTCATGTATTACGTAAAGATGGTAAATATCATTTGATTACTATCAAAATATAATGCAACTTATAAGATGATGCACTTTTAAAAACAAAATTCTTCAAAACATTTCAATTTTCTAAATTAATCTAAACTATTGCAAAACGAACAATTCGAAATTCTTTTTTTTAAAACGTGTATCACTTCTATCTCGTTACCTTTCAATCTGCTGCCTTGTCGTTTGAACTAGACATTGAAACATTAACTCCAAGTACAAGTTCTTAAATGTGCCACGTGATAGTCGGAGCGTGACGATCGTCAGTAAATGCAAACGTGATTAATGAAAGGAACTTGGAGGGGCACCTCTAAGACTTTCGAGTAAAATATATTCTTTGATGCAATTTCGGAAAACCAAAATGATTAAATTAACATTCTTAGTAGTAGACATTTAAATTTAGGTTTAATATTATGAATTAAATTGAGACTAGAATAAAAATTAAGCTAACTGATTGTATTACGGATTAATAGAGTTTAATTAAAACCTAATATTATAATTTATTATTTCAATTATAGTCTCTACTTTCTACAGATAAATTGAAAGTTCAATTTCAAACACTCAGCTAAATTCAAAAGTTTTTGCTTACATCATTTGGGCTTCTGTAAATACAATCACCCTTTTGGGATGTCCAGCATCATTGTGGTAATATTTTACTTTCCTAACTTACGTTAGTACGACACTAATTAAGAATACAATTTTCAACACATAAAATTATCTCTAAATTAAGTTAAAGATGTAAAAGAAAATGTTATTCTCAATTAAAAAAAGCAGTTCAAGTATGAAAGGAACTTATGAACAATGACTTTCTTTTAATAACAGATATTATTTTTTTTATATTCTAAGCTTTCTACTTAAGCTTTAAATGCTTCGTTTTAACAGAGAAAGAAGTCGTAAATCAAAGTAGCACTCTCGTGATATTTATGTGAATAATGCTCACGAGAAATGTAGATTTCCTGTAGTCCGGATTACAATATTTGTCCGTGTCATGAAATGTGCCGCACTGGAAGACAGATGATAGACCGCAGTGAAAGATACAGTAAATTCAGAAAATACCATTTTATGACATTGAAATTTCAAATAATGAGAAATTCTCATTAAGAAATGCTACCGATGTCTAAAACAATAAATGAAAAAACATAGTCATTATTCGTTTCGGAATAAAAAATGCTAATAAATAATTAGACATAATTTACGTTGCATTTGATCATCTATTAACAAATATAGTGCAAAATCAGCGCATATTTCATACAATATCGAGAAAGCTGACCAAGCTCGTTGCACATCATGTACACACATTCACCGTAAGGATAAATCTCAATGCCGAGCCAACACCGCCAAGTTCTCACATTCTGATAATATTGTCCGTAACTACTTTACATGTACACACATTCTCCAATAAGCGCGCAAATGTAATCAAGTCCAAAGTCAGCCTTAAGCATCGCATGGAAGTATTATTCTGTACACGTAGCATAAACAAATAATGCTTTTATTGCCCTAAAACGGTCAGATTTTATTATCTTACTTTGCCTTACTTAAAATACTGCTGCTTTCTGTAAGCAGTTTTTACATTTTTAGTTTTGTCAAAAGCTTATGTTTATGTTAGAATAGGCATTTTTTAATTTTCGATTTGTATGAAATTTAAATTTTAAATTATAAGTCAAAAAAGATTTGTAAATTTTTTTTAATTTCTAGGATTAATAAAATAATCTCGTGCGTCGTATTTGTCCAGAAATTCTTTGCTTAATATAGTACTCTTAATATAGTTAACATTTTATTTCTTTTCATTCCCCTTTCGAAATCATAAATAAAAAGCCGGAAGATAAACAAGTAAAGTACAAATTTCCAGACGATTGCTACACCGGCATTCATTGTACAATTAGTTTTTTAATAATTTTTTTAAGTGCTTTTCTGACTAGTAAAATATATTTAGTTATCGTGGTTAAAAATACACATAAGATTTATGTAAGGGCATTAACTTAAAAACTGTTAGGCATATTTACTAAATCAAAACATTAAAATTATTGCGAAATCGAGGAAAATAAGCTAATGCCATCTATATGCCATCGATATTAAATAAATATCTTTTACACATTAATTAAGCGTGAAAGTTTGACAATTTTAATATTAATAAAAAAACATAAGAATTTAGATATTTTAAATCTAGTTCGAGTAAGAACATTTTCTTTTTCATATTAAAGCATAGAAAGCATATTAAAGCTAACTTTTGCATATTTAACAGGATATTCAGTCTTATCGCTAAACTTAATCACAAATTTTCTCAAGACATCAACAATAATAATCTTTGTCTCCATAAGAGCAAATCGATTCCCTTTGCATTTTCTAGGCCCAACGCTAAACGGCATGTAAACGTAAGAATTGATCTTGTCCTTGTTCGCGCTCAGGATCCCGATGAAGACCGTAAATAGGTACCATAATTATCGTCCCCTTTTGCACTGTAAATCCAGCATATCCCTCCATCGCCGATGGAAATTCCATTCCTTTCGTGCAAACCCTGTTGGTTATCGGCGCTGGTGGATTCTTCCTTAGTCTCGCTTGCAACCATATCCAAATACTTCAATTTAGAGATGGATTCGTAAGTGACCTATTTGGTTTCCAATTTTTCCTCGATCTCCTGCAGCAGTTTGCCCTGAACGTGCTGATTGGCGGCCAGTTCGAGAGCTAAGAAAGCCATCAGGCTGGAAGAGGTGTCAAATTCTGCCAGGAAAAAAATAAAAGCCTGGGCTCCGACATCGTCTATTGTTACATTTTCCTTGTTCATGGCTTGGATCAACAACTGCAGCATGTCTAGTCTAACAATGTCGTTCTTTTTTCTTATCTTTATGATCTCAACAATTAAATTCTTAAAAAACTTGTCGACAGTCTTGGGGAAAAATGTCGTGCCAAGTAACCGCATCAGTTTGGGAGTAAATCGCATCATCATTATTTTTATGAACCGGATTTGAGATGCGAATCTTGTACCTTCCTTGCTCTGCATAAAAAATTCGTTTTTCTGGTCTTTTAAGGAATTTACTTTGATTCCAAATGCCAATGTCGCTATTACATCATTGGTGTATCTAGTCAATGCTTCCTTCATTTCGACGGACTTCGCTGCCTGTTAAAAACAAAAATTTTATCTTGACTTAGTTTTAAGTTAAAAATTTATACATTGGATACTTAAATAAATTTAAAAATTCATCTGGAAGTTTTGAAAATTTAAAACGTAGGTTTATTAAATAAAATTGCAGTTTTAATTACAAATGATTTTTCTTGACTAGCAAAAATAAAAATATTTATTCAAGTTTCTTATTAGTTCGTCACTCATTTTTCTTTTTAAATTACAATAAAAATTACTCTTTGGGCGTTATTTCCACGCAAAACATAGTACATTATTCCATAAAGCTTCCTGTTATTCACTCATTACCACACCGAGAAAAAAATTTCTTGAAATCAAAGAAAGCTTCATTGCGGGCAATCGGTTAAATATTTTTTTGATTCAAAGAAAACA
>UCOM01004504.1:0-12123 GCA_900474385.1 Ormyrus pomaceus | reverse complement strand
TTGAAATTTTTATTTAATTTTTTTCAAAACGAAGATAGTGTGAAAAGGTAACACCAGGTTAAAATCTCATTTATTCTCTTGTATTGAACATTATTTTTTGATACCACTTGTACAAAGCTTGATTTAGTGCATGATTTTTATTCAAGCTGGCGCGAAATCAAGCTTTGATTAAGGAATTTAAAAAATTCTGTTTTTTAGGACATTAAATATTCCAATAACAAAATTTATATTTAAATTTTTTGTTAGCTTTTCATTAAATTCTAAAATGAGCATATAAAAATAAAATAATAATAAAAACGAGATATAATGGAACAATAAATTAGTTAGGAGGAAGCTAACTGCCAATGACTTGGCAGCGGTTTTTAATTGTTCAAGGTTTTAAATCAGTCAAAAACCATTCAATAATTAATGCATCAATTAATATTCTCTTTCACTAGATTAAAGCCGGTGCATGGGAGCGCAGCCGGATATCAGGATCCATTAACCGTTTATCAATTCTAATAACGCCAATATTAAAATACGTTCTCCATAATTCCCTATACGATTAATCTTTCATTGTCGGCCCGGCTATTTTCACTGCGCGAAACATCAAACAGATTAAGCGATATCAGCGTTCGCACAGAGAATATGCGATAAAGAGACGGACAAGCAGGAAGTGGAGGACCGGTGGGTTGGGACGCGAGATAAAAGGTGCAACAACAGCGGCTCCTCGAAATTCATTTTCTGCTTGTTGCATAAATGTATGTTTGCGTGTGCCGGCGCGCAAAAAAGCCGAGTTCAAAATGAAAGGGTCAGATATCCGAGAGCGGCGGATGCTGCCGGCGACAAGAGAAAGACAGAGAGTCAGCGGTAAAGTCGGGGATGCATCGCACGCGGAAAGCAGAGACAGAGGAGAGCAGAAATTTCCAGAGATGAAATGAGTGGCCAGTGTCAACACTCGTTCACTTTGTGATCCGCCAACTCGCCAAACCTTCGCGATATTAACGTCCTCCCTTTTGCAAGAACATCCTTTACCCTCGCTATAGTTGCTTTCCTCTCGTCCGCTCGCTTTCCATTTTTCTTTTATATTTATTGTCGGTGTTCATTTTATTTAACACTTTCAGACTCACTTTACATCTTTATCAAATTGAAATTTCGTTTTTGCGAATGAGGCAGACTCGTTGGCTTATTTAAATACAACGGGAATGCGAATATAAAAGTATTTGAAAAGATATTTACTTCTGATGAAAGAACTGAAATTTCAAAATATTGTATAAAAATCAACATAAATCCATCATTGATTAGATTAATAAATATATAAATAATAAAGGATTTTGCAGCTGAGAATAAATGAACATAGTCGAATTAATTATGATAATTCTTATGCGATTAAGGCGAGCGAGTCATAAAAAAATAAAAGCCAAAAAGGAAAGAACAATGCAGCATGAGCTGACCGAAAAGCTAAGTTGTAGTTTCGTGCTTTTATCATGTTAATCTCCGGAGCAAAGAAAACTCAGGAGCACGTACGTGTTTCAAGCGTAATACCGCTCCGCATATGTTCGAGCAAATATCCAGAGGATTATGAGAAAAAAATACAACTCCGCGCTTATATTATGGAAGAGGGTCTGCGATTATGTTCATACCTACTGCAGCGCTGCGGAATAGCTTTTCGTGCATAATTTATCACTTGCCAAAGCTTCCCTCATCCCGGCGTCATTGGCCAATAGCTGGCATCCCCGACTTATTAATATCGCATCAATACACGCCGGCCCGAAACGGGATCGAACCCTTTTGGGAGGGGGAGACGCTGAGTCCACGAGAAAATTGATTGTGCTGGATTTAAAATTCAATTTCGAAGCGGTACCCAAAATCACTGATGCGGATTACGCGAAACGCTTTAAATGAAGCCCCTTCGGCCTTAACTCCTTTATTTATGTCGAAGCTGTGTACTCGTATATCTATTTCTATTCCCTGTTCTTTAAGACAATTTATCTTGCGAATTTTTTTAAGGGTTATTTTATAAAATCATAAAATAGTGAATAGTGAAGTTTAATTGTTAATTTGAATGGAGCAAAAAGGAGCCTTCACAAGGGCTTCCAGTTTAATTATCCATTATTCTAATGATTCGCAATCTTTTCCCGGGCCCAGGTTTCATCGAGCGCCAGTCCATTGCACTGACATTCAAACACGGCGCAGTCACCCCCACAGTAATCTTGCCTCTATTTAACAGCACGTGTAATTCGGCTGTAAGAGCGCGCGGCATCGACTGGCTCGCCTGTAAAGGGGCCCCGTGCGCGTGATTAATTGACTTTATGCGCAGCGGCGCGGCCTAAGCGTCAAAGCCAGAGAGAGTCTCTCGTCGCTCGAGGCAAGCGACATATGCGCCCTGTCGAAATAAATCTAAAGCCCCCGCACCGCGGAAACGTTTGACGACGACTGCGCCATCTAACACTGGCTGCGAGCGTGTTTACGCCAATACAAACGTATAATGTGCGAAATTCTAGCGGTACCCGGGCCAATGAGTCGGAAGAGAGCGAGAACGAAATTGTTGGCGAGGTATTCGAGGGTCCGGTCTGCGGCGCCGAATAGAAGGATTTCTCTCCTGAGCCGAGGAATATGGGGAATTCGGGCTTTTGTGAAAACTTCCGCCTTCCTCTCTCCCCCTCTCTCTTCCGTCCTGCCGGCTACGAGTAACCCGACCATTGTCATAATTTATGACTTTAGAGTGAAATTTTCTTTGATATCGAGTAATCGGATTACATTGGTACCGCACGCAGCTAATTTTCTACTTTATAGCTATGGAGATATACTTTTGTTCTAGAAGAATGGAAACCCCAAGCACGATACACAGGTAAAACCAAATACTATTTCATACTTTCGGAAGAAAATTAGATAATGCAAGTTTGTGATAAAACCTACGTCTATGTATAACTCAAGTAATGTCAACAAGCAAGCTCTTTCAAAACAGAAAGTAAATAATACAAAAATTAGAACTGTAATCTGTAATTTGATACTAATTTTTAATAGATTAACTAAATAAAAAACTCATTTTCATTTTATAGCAGCCGTTTAACTAATGATCTTCGCGTTTGTCGATTTGTCGAACACAGCTACTTCAATTCCAGAGAGCGTAACTTAGTCATGTTGTTGAAATTATAGCGTAATATCGTCGACACTAATTGCTATATATATGCGCTGCAAATTTTAGACGACGGAAAGAAGACGGAAAGAGTGCAGAGATAAAAAAGAGGAAACAAAGAAGGGCGAAGAAAAAGGAAGTTAAAAAAGGCGAGGACGCCAATTTATGAAGAGCGATCCATCACTATCGTTATAGAAGCACATTTCATCTTTGGATAAACGGTTCCCAAACGTACCTTCTACAGAAGGTTTTATAACCTGATAAAACACTTCATTTTTTTTAAATTTTCATGTTGATGTTTTTAAATTTTTAATAAATTCAATTATTGACGTTTTTTTTCAATTTTTTAATATTGTGTTATGATAGCTGCTAAATGAAAGAAAAATCTTCAGTTCTGCCTAAAGAGTAGGCAGTCTTTCTGGCGCGGCTGTTGGGCGGGTTGCAAACCGTTAGGCGTGCAAGGTCGATTCTTCGGTGGAAAAATCTTAAACTACAGCTTTAAACAATGACGAAAGAAACATTTCTTTTACTAATTTTGAATTCAAAATCAACCTGCCTTAAATGATTAAAATAATTAAAGCGTGTAATTAAATAACTCTTGTAAGTGACGCTTAAAGCAAGAAATAATAAAAGATGCAGCTCATTAAGATGAGATAAATTATATTACTGTTTGATCAGGCGAACACCGGCCTCCACCGACAACGTCTGCGCCTCGCGACAGCAAAAGGCCTGACCTGTCTTCGGCAAGTACACAGGAAGTATACAGGATGTTCGCATCTCACCCCAGCCATCAGCCTCTGCCTCCATCTATCTATCTCCATATCTATCTTTCGCAGGAGGAAATCCAGGGCTGTTCGCTCGCTTACTTGCTCGCGCGCCGTCAAGCCTCGCGACAGCCTAAGACACCACCTGACGTGCAATTAATCGGCTGATGAATCGTTTGACTGGAGGGAGAGGCTTCCCGCTTCTCTCTCTCTCTCTCTCTCTCTCTCTCTCTCTCTCTCTCTCTCCCGCAATTTTCCCGCACGTCGATAAAAATATGTCCTCCGCTTCGGGCTGGACTTCTCTTATTTCACGTCGATCAATTTCCTGCGATGAAACGAGCGAGGCTGCTCCCGGTGAAAATGCCGCGCTCTTGTCTGTTGGGAAAATGCTAATTTTTCATAGATAAGATAGTTCTTCTTACGCGATTATCTGGCTAATCAATTTTCATGGCAACACCGGCACGTAGCAACGAGTCTTTGACTGAAATTTATTCCTTCCTTAAAGATTAAATTGCAATATTGATTTCTTATCACCAAGGCAGTTAACTTCATTTTTATTTCATTTTGAGTTGTTCAAATTTAAGAAAAATTCTTTCTCAAATGTATTGTTCGACTAGGCATAAAGGAAAATTTTAAAGTAATAATCCTGAATTCAAATAAATTGTCCGAAAAAAAACGCCAGCATAAAAACGTAACAAAGGACTGGCAAAAATCCTTAACGAAATCCGCGGCACGAAACGCACTTTAGAGAAAAATAAATCTCCCGGCCGTTCGAATACTCCTGTTCCCCTAGCCCCAGCCCGAGCCCGAGCTAAATGCTTAACCGTGCCTCTACGGGGCGCAGTACATTAGTCCGACATTAGATACTCGTTTTCCCGCGAGGAAAAAGCGGCGTAGGTTTAGAACGGAGAGGGGGAGCAAACGTGTCTTATCTCGACGAGGCCGTGATCGAGGCTTGCAAACAGCTGTAAAGAAATTCGCCGGAAAAGCTGGGCCGCGCGCTATCTGCCTTTGCAGCCGCCCCCGCGAGTTAACTGCCATTATCGCCGCCGTCGCCGTAATCAATTTCGCCCGCGAGATCTCCAACTTTTTTTCACGCGCTCGCTCGTGAAACCCTCCCCGTCTGCGGTATATCATTTATAAATATCTGCCGCCGCTGCCGCCGCCGCCGCTGCTGCTGCCCTTCGTCGGCGCGGAATATTGTGCGTTTACGCGCACGAGGGTGCGCATATTTTCCATTCATTGCGCCATCTTTTAATTAGATCTGATTTTTATGCGGGCGAGCTTCGGCTTTTTTCGCCTTTCAATAGCCGTTATCGTTCCTTCTTACGCAAGAAAGAACAAGGAAGTTTTTAGGTATTGTTTAAGATCACATAGATAACTCCTACAGGAAAGTTGATGGGGGCAGCACGTTAAGGAGATTTTTCTAAAAAATCTACTGTTCTAGTTTATGAATTTCGTATATCTGTTGTATGCGCAATTTCTTCCGCAATTCAACGATTATTCAAAATTAATTCAGTGATTTCCATAATTGTGTCATCCAATTAGGGAGTTAAATTACCCTTACGTTCTAAGAATTTAATGATGAATAACTGAAAATATTTCGAAGAGAATTACGCAAAATTGACTAATAAATTAAAGCAATTCTGCAGAGGGTTGGTCTTCGTTTCGTAAATAAAAGACAGAGCCAAAATGGCGAAAACAATAGCCGCCAAACTAGCGAACAAGAAAACGCGACAGCGAAATTCCATAGCCCGGAGTGACGAATACCCATCTCCCTCGGTTCCTCTACATCTACCCGTATCGTAGCGGCGAAATCGACGCACTGCACGCCGGAGAAAAACGCGGCACGCAAGCGTAGCAGGCGAAGCAGCCCCGCGCCGCGCCTGGCGCGAGCCCTTGATTAATAGGCGCAACGGCTCGTGGAAGAGATGGCTCGCCAAAGCATAATGCGTCTCTATACGTAAGGCAGCTCGCCGAGGAGCCGGACATTGTTGTCACACTGACTGCCAATTTCTGAGCCGATTGCGAATCAATAACGGCCGATTGAATCTTAATCGAGGCGCTGATTTCGGGATGAATACGCGCTGCTAAGCAACATTTCTGCGACGGACACTGCCAGTGTAATTTTCGGATTGCCGGGAAAATGGATAATTGGCTCGAAAGCTCGTAATCACAGGTGCTGAGACAGTATATAGTTACGTGAATTATGTTTAATGAACTTTGAAAGATCGGCGGAGGCTTCTTCCCTCTTCTTTTTCTTTCTTTTCTTCAATTTAACCAGATTTATCTAGTTAAAGTAGATGCTCCCGTAAAATTGACTTTTTATTTGGAGGAAATATATGTAATTTAATATGAAATTTACAAAACATCTTTCAATTATTTTTAACTTGGTACATATACAGGTAAAAAGATGAAATATTTAAAAAACCAATGATTTATGGAAATAACTCTCCCAAACGAAGCCAGCAAATAAAAGTTAGCCCAGTTTCCCTGTATCAATATTGGTAGAGCATAGTGACATTTTTAACTGTTCCGGTGACCGGAAAGCAGTCGGATGCAACCGGAATAAAGTTTCGGGGAGATTCTCACGAGTGGCCCGCCGGAGCCATTAAATTGATCATAAATTTTCGATTTGGCTTAAAAGAGCAAAGTTCCGAACGAGCCTCGGTTACGTGTAAACACGTTCACAGTTCGTTTGCAGAGTGGCTTCGCTCGCGCTGCAGCCAACTGATTCGGGAGAGAGCGGTTTAGTGGCTTCGGATAGACACGTGATCAGACCAGTAAGTACGCGGGAGGCCGGGCAAGCGACGTATTGTCCCAGCGGCGGATGCGATCAATGTCAAGGAGCATTAAAATGTGCACTTGGTCCTTATCCGCTCTTGGCGTGTCTCGCGCATGCCTCGTAATCCCTCGTTGATTCTTTCTCTTTTTATAACCTCTACATATATTCTGTTCTTTTAGCGGAGGGTCGCATTTTACTTTGCATGATTGATTCCCACTGCGTTTAATGGATTTGTCATTTACATGGTTTCTCTGCCTGTCGGAAACCGTCCGGCTGATGGATAGCAATTCATTTTCCCTGCTTTCTACTTTTACACTGCAGCTAATTACATTCTAATAAATTATAAGTCAATTTTTTAATTTAAGAAACTGCAGTAAATAACTAGCCAGAGAAATTCAAATTTACAGAACTTGTAAATTTCACCACAAATTTAAATAATAATACGCGAACTGTACTCTATTCTACGGAGTACGCGATAACTTTGCTTGTTTAATCTTAGTAATTACACTTAGTATTTCGAGCTTCAAACGTAAGTATGTTGAATTGCGAGAATTCGCGGCGTAATTAACTGCCTGAAATGATTTCTATGCACTCGCGATTTAGTGTATAAGTGATATATGCTTTAATTGGCAGAAGACAAAAGCGAGTGAAGCAGCGCGTAACTAACACCAACATACTTTGCGCGTAGATAATTTTGAGAGAACGGGTTCTTGTTGAAGCGTTAATAATGAGCAAAATTATACTATCGCAAAGAACGTAAAAGTTTCTAATTGATAAATTCTTTGCTTAACATTGTAAACTAAACGGAGCGTTTTATATAATTATCTGCGATACTCTTTTCACCGCAACTATTTTCATGAATAGATGTTCTTCGCTTTGATGTTAGTTTCTACACAAACTTTAGTTAGGTTCACACAAAAGATAAGTAAATAAATAAAACGTATCGTCGAAAAATTATTTCTGATACTGATTTAGCTTCTAAATCCAGTTTTACTGGTTTTAGAAGCTAATTAGCAAACACGTGGTATTTTCCAAAATTAATTACCTTTCGTAGAAAATTGATAAATAACGAGTTACGTAAAGTATACAGCTGTAATTATTATTTCAGTAGCAAACCCACTGCAAAAGATGTACTTTGTTCCCGTTTTTCTTAATAAATAATAGTTTGCCGCAAGAAACAATATACTACTTGCGTGCGCTGGAAAAAAATGATTCGTTGCACCCTAAACTCATAACTTGGTTAAGGACGTCGTAACCAGCTCGCACAGTGAGATAAATGAACTTACTTCCGACTCCTTTGACATATATATAACGAATAAATTGCTCAGAAAAATAAATAATTTCTCTTCAGTGCAATGAAACATTTATCCGATTGTAAGTTGATCTAGAATTTTTTGGGGCAGCAAAATCACGCTGCGCTCTTTCGAAAAATGATTTATTTCGCAATTAGCATAAAATTGAAATTTCTCGCCGCGAGTTAATACTACATTAGTTTCTGAACTGAGTGCGCACGCAAACCCCGGCTATTTCCTTAAACAGGAGAGTTCGCTTATGGAAAAATAGAAATTCGCTCGGCAGTTGACTCTCGCAGATTTCTCGTTAATCGCGCGGACACTCTTTCGCCTGTGTACACATCGTCTTAAGGGAGCCATTACGCGGGCCGCTCGGGCGTGCATTATATTAGCAGCGCGGGCCGGCCGCGCAAACGCAGCGAAAGTGCACGCGGGCACGTCTGCTCGTAAAGTCTCTGCGAACGTCAGGGCGAGAGAGAGAGAGAGAGAGAGAGAGAGAGAGAGAGGAACACAATGCCGCTATTGTGCCGCTGCCGTAGGGGTTGTACGCTTGCACACGCGCACGGGAGCCGTAATACGTCAGGAGCTTTAGTCAGGCGGGGAGGCAGCGACGTCGAGCGTTTATATCAGTCCTCGAGAAATTACACCAATTATCCTCGCGCGCGGAGGCCGACGTCGCCGCGCGTCGCCGGCATTGCTCTCGGGTGTAAGCGACTGAGGGAGAGAGGGTTTGATGGCCGCCTAGGCTGAGGCGCCGGCACACAGCCCTTGGCGACATCACGGGCTGCGAGCGCGTTTTCCGACAATCTCGCCCTCTCGAGCGAGTAAGGCACAGTAGAGAATCTTGTTCTTCTTTCGGCCCGGGTCTTTTTCATGCGCCGGGTAAATAGGAGCTTCGCCCCGAGCCTCCTGCCCTGGATACATTTTTAAAACAAGCAGTCTTTCGAATTTTCGACGTATTTCCAAGACCTAAATCAATGGCAATTATCTCGGTTCTACGTTTTGCATAAAGAATATTTGCAGTAGTCAACTTTTACCCATTCTTTCAATTTAATCTCGTCCCGAAAATTCGCAGGTCCCTTGCGATTCCAACTTTTGGTTTAATACTAGTTTGCGTAAGTTAATACAATAGAGGAGGAGGAGAAAGCCGAGATTTAACTGAAAACCTACATTACGATGTGGACCCGCAAATAAGCCATATATCATATACAGTAGGTTCGAAAGCAAAAATTCTTCCAACTTCTTTGAAAGGTTTGCATCGAATGAAGAAGCGGCAGAAAGCGAGCGGAAGAAGAACTCGGCAAAAGGCAAACTCCGTCGGCGAGGGGGCAGCTGCTGGATTAATAAAACGGCATACCCGCTGCCTCTCTTTCTCGCTATTCGCGGCTGGAATTTGAGGCCGCGCGCGTCGTATATCGCGCGATTTCAGCCTCTCGCTCGCGCCGAGCTTCGCGAAACTTTCTCGATTAAAAATTTCTTCCTCGAACAGTTCGAACCGACTCTGACAAGTTTCGCACTGTAATGTACGCCGTGAGATCGAGTGAGAGCAAGTTGGGCTGGAAAGAGAAATGAAGAGGGAAAGAAAGAGAGACGGAGATGAGTAGAGCGAAATCAAGGGAAGGAAAGACGAAGAGAGAATTTGGGTCGTAGTAGTCTCGCGAGTGAGTGGGAGATCGAGTATTGAACTGCAAGGAATCGCTGAATTTTTAACGAATTTTTACTTTTCATCTTAAAGGCACCGGATTTATGTACGTACATTGGAAACTATAAGCACTCTTATTACAGAAAATTTTTAACTTTTTAAATGCTTAAAAAAATATCTCGCGAAATATGTAATTGGATTTTTCTCTTACCAAGTCAGTTCAATACCCCTTTTAAATTCATAGTTTTCGTCGTTAGAATATTTATTTATTTCTTTTTAAATTTTTGCGAATTTTTTAAAAGATAACTTGTCCATAATTAAGCGCACTGTTAATTATACAAAGCCGCTCCAATTTTCGCCCTTCTTCGCGAAATTAAGTAATAATGAAAACAAAAGACTCGTGAAATTCGCAAAGAAGCAAAATGTTCTAAAGAATCAAAGTCCAAGCTATATAAGTAATCTGAGTAGTAATCGCATTAAAACGACATCGTCTAATGGAACATGAACCGCACAATATCTGCCCAAGAAAATGCTTTACGTCATATTTCCAAAGTAATACTTTAATTTACTCCACGTTTAATCTGCTTAAATGATTTATGGATCACTTTGAAATAGACACTATACAAAACCGTTCTGCTGAAATGTGCCCGTGATTTTCCTTTGATCAGCAGTGCATCTTTATGGGTAACCCTATTGCTAAAGACTGGAGCTCTATGATCTTTGGGAGGGACCCTGATACTATTTATGTTTCAGCTCAGGGATTTCATTTCCGTTCAAACTAAAACTAATTATATGTATAACAATAATAATTTTTTTGTAAAATTTGTAAAGATCACTGCGCGTAAGCGTCTTTTAAAATAAAAGTAATTCTTTGAAATTCAAGCTCACTATCAAATTGGTAAGAAAAAAATAAAAGTAAATTGTGATTGAAAAAAAGCGAGCATTCGAGAAAATCTTAGTGTCTGCACCGAAATTGCACAGAATTCCTAATTACAGTCAAATTATCGGCGCGTGTTTTGAAAGAGCTTGAGAAAATGAAGGCTTCCAGCTAAAAGGCATAAACACTTGCACCGCAGCCTTGTTTGACTTATCTTAAATTACTAGCAGCCGAAAACATGTCAAAAAGCAGACACCCTCCTCAGTGCCGAGGAGAGACGTAATTTTTTTCCCTCGCCGCCGCCCGAAGAAGAACTTTCTCAGCGGCGAACGGCGGCCGAGTCTCGGTACTCCCTCTGTTTACGCTACTGTCTTGCGTCCCTGTCGAGATGTTCAGCACGCGCAAAGCGCCAGACGTCGGGCGTTGACAACTCGTCAAAGAACACGGCATCCCGCAAGAGTTCCGCACCTCGTTTCTTCCTGGAAATCGAGTCTCCTCCGGGTTCTCTGGTTATTGAGAAAATAAATTTTTTTCATTATTTAATTGGAGACGCTGGCGCGCCCAGAACGGAAGCTGTATTTTTAGAGAAAGCTAAATAAATTCGGAGGAAAGTATGTCTACACCTTATTGCCACTTGCCAGCGGCTTCGGGGAATTCAATTTAAAATCAGTTTTATGACTTTGGCAAGTACAACAAGGATTTTCAACCTGCTTTACGTTGCTTTAAACATCTGCTACATTATCTAAACAGTTTCTTAAGTGTGAAAGTTCGATGCAATAGGGTGATTTATAGCTGAAGATTTGCATTTTATCAAAGTTTATAAAATGATGGATTTTTAAACATTAATATGCAATGACGATGGACTATAAAGTGGAATAAAAACATTATTTGCATCGCTGAATATTTATGATCTTAAAAGTACAGTAATGTATTTTTAAATATCACAAATACATATAATTTGATTTAATTTAACATTACCGCGAAGGATCATTAACAGGTGGGACAATTATCCACAGAACGGAATATATGTATTTAAGAGAGTTGAAAAATGTGAGGGTGCACATGTGCTGCCCAGCCCTTCTTTCATTACAATTTTTTACCTGTTGCCTACTGCCTCGTACACCTACTTTTTTACTAGCTCGTGTTCGGATGTTTCTGGCCCTGTCAACGGGAAACTTAATATTTTTACCGGATCGTGAAAACTCGAGAAACTTTAGAAGCGAGAGAAAGTAGAAGGAAACGCGCGTGTCCTTCGTTATTTTTTGCCGGCCGGCAACACGTGTGTGGGTGAGAGAGAGAGAGAGAGAGAGAAACACAATTTCTTGATAAAAGACCCTTGCATGGTATATGATTGTCCACTCTTGCTTTTCATGCGCTGTACGTTACGTGGGTTTAGAGACCGAAAATTACTCCGTAAAATAACGCAGATCAACAAGGGTCACGTAACTGAAACTCTAATATACTTTCCCGAAGGTTTTTGGTGCGCTGAATCTGATCCTCAGCTCAGAATTGCTCTATCACGTCAAGTTTTTGAGATATCCTAACCTCAAAGTGCAAAAAACGCTGTATTTTGTCTATTTTGAGGTTATATAACCTGATAACCAAGAATATTTTCATAAAAGTAATGAATGCTTCTAAAAGTACT